>ML363579.1:784-35230 GCA_005239505.1 Nicotiana paniculata | reverse complement strand
ACCCCAGATTATATTTGCAACGCCCGTTTAGTCTTTTATTAGACATAGTTGAGCGTGATCAAACTTCAATTGAAGAATCTTGGGTGTAACAACCCAAGAAGCTTCTAGAATTAGGATAAAAGTCAAAAATAAAATCTGGATAAGCACAAAATCAGATATTTTAGGTTTAAAACAGTAATTTCTTAAAAGAAAATAAGGCTATAAACAATAGAACCTTCTGGAAAGAGATACAAATGTCCTAGCTGTTACAAAAGGATAAGAATGGACAGTTGTACCTGTACTATTTCAGCTTAATAGATAAGGTATATTCTCTAAAATATGTTACCCCTAAACTCCCTATAAATAGACTACTTTATTCTCTGAAAAAGACACCTACACCTACACCTACAACAGACCTAAAACACACAGATTACTCTCATAGATTACACACTGAAAATCACTCACACTCTGAATACACTCTGAAAATACATTCTGAAAATTGATACACAAACAGATTCAGAGGTCTTTTCGTTCATTTTATACTGGTTTTGAACCAAAGAACCTGAAATCTTTTCTCATTTTAGAAAAGTTTGGTCTTAGAATCTCACCTTGTTTTGGGGTTCTACTATGGGTTTTTTCTGGGTAAAAGCTGAGGTTTATTATAGCTGATTCTTGCTATTGGTTATACTGTGGTTGTTGTTGCTGCATTCGTTGCTATGTTTAAGCTCTAGATTGCTCTACTCTTGACCTTTATTTGGTCTTTTTCTGTTGTTTTATCTGCTTTTAGGTATGTAATTATACCCTTACATTGAATGAAATTTTCTTGTTTAATCCTGGTCTAAATATCTCCATCTTTTGTGCTCAACTTCAGATTTTAGTTACATATGTTCACATCTATTTTCATCTGTCCTCTTAGACCAAATTTTGATTGTTTTTCCTTATTTTCACAAGCATGCATATTTGGCTAGGTCTGTTTAGGATGAGTTTATACCTGATTTCCTGTTTTCAGTTGTTTGATTCTGAAAATTGCTTATGACTTTATCCCTGTTCGTGCTCCTTATTTGGTTGACACATTCCTATCAATATGTTATTTACTAAAGCTAGAATGAATGAAATATAGGGATTAGTCCCCACTGAACTCATATATATATTGAAGGTTGTGATATTGCAGATTTTGTATTCACATAAGCTACTTGCACCAGTCAGCTCTAGTAACCACTTAGAAGATGGTGAAGCTATTATCATTAATTTTGAAGATTAGAGTAGATTTATTCATTTACTATATATGGTTTTGTATAATATGAGGCTTGGAAATTTTCAGTATTGGTTTTAACATTTTCTCTTTGCTTTGGTTTAATGCTTGTTTTAGGTAATTAGTATAGTGTTCTAAAATTAAATCTGATGTATGTTGTGTTTACGCATGATGCTAGGCTAGAACATGTAATGATATTCATATTTCTGGGTTGGATTATTGCAAAGGCTCTCTTTTATTTTGGGCTCTATATTAAATCGGATAAATTTTGGGCTGGTAGTCTCACTATGGAGACCCCAAAGAGATCTGAAAATAACGGGTCTTACTGGTCCTCCCATTCGTAGCCCAGATCTCAAAATCCCTAAACATTATACACATGGCCTTTATATTTCTGTTTGTAACCCCACCTTATAATATCTGGTCGTAATTTATTAGTATCATTAGCTCAAGTTTAAATGTCATAATCCTCCTATGTAATGTTTATTCTCACATGAATAAAATTAAAACTGGACAGCACCTGCTATCTTCTCCTTTGATTAGTAATGCTGAAAAACGTGACTGACCCAGTTTATTTAGAGTGTGACTGGGCCAGATTTGAAAATCCTCAGTTGGCCCCTTTCCCTCATTTAGGTCCATAACAATTAGTTGCTAGGATACCCTAAATAGCTAAGCCCTATAGTCCAAATACATCAATGACCTTCACGTTATTCTTAAAAAGTCATTTAGGCAAACAAGTTCTACACTATAATACAATACTTTAGGCCCTTTAGCTAATTAGGATCATCAATGCTCAATGGACACACTTAGAATTCCCAAACATCAAAAATCAAAGTATACGTTTGCGTAACTTGAATAACTCTTTTTTTAGTAGCCAAATATTTTTCTTAAAATTGAGTACACATTCGCGTGACACAAATAAGTTTAAAAAATGAACATTCGTAGAGATGCTTTTAGGAGCGGATTTTAAAATATCACCGTGATTGCTTACATATTCGCGTGACGTGATCTCGATTTTTGAAAACAAAAATACGCGCTTGTGCAAATTTTTGACTATTTTTCTAAAGGAATCAAGTGTCGTAAATTATGTACACGTCCGCGTAACATGATTTTTGACACGTCTAATTTCCACGGGTTTACGCATACATAACCCGTCTTAAGATAGTTCTTTAAAATACAACTGAATAATAAAAAACGGTAAAAAATATATAAAAAATACATTTAGGTACTAAAATCAGTAATTAAACAATTTGGGCCAAGTTTAATCATCAAGCGACCGTGCTAGAACCACGGAATTCGGGAGTGCCTAACACCTTCTCCCCGATTAACAGAATTCCTTACCCGGATTTCTGGTTCGCAGACATTTTAAACAGAGTCAAAAAATTTCCTCGATTTGGATAAATGGTGTCTCGGAACACTGTAAAAAATCCGAGTGGCGACTCTGAAATAAATAATCCCAAATTCGATTATGTCACTTAGATTGGAAAAACTCCCTTATTACCTTACCAGTGAAAAAGGAGGTGTGACACCTAGATTAGAGCTTCTAGGAGTATTAACAGGATTACAAATTAACAGACTGCAGTTAGAACTTCTAAAGACATTAACAAAGTCACAGATTCACAAATTCAATTAGAACTTCTAAAAGTACTAACAGAATCTCAGGCTATCAGTCCTGCTTAACTTTAAAGTCAATGGCATTATCACTTTGTTCTAAGAGTTTTAACTTCACACTAATCTCATTGAGAACAAAGCATGGCATTATATTCAAGCAGTAGCAACAAGAGATTCTCTTAGAGTTCACAAGCTAAGTCTAATCCATTTAGGAGAGTTTAGTGAAGTTTCAAAGACAATGTAGGCATGTATGGGATCAGGTAAGGGCAAGCGAAGGCATTGAAGAACAAAAATGAGTAGAAGATCTGTCACGACCCAATTCCATATCAGGCTGTAATGGCGTCCAAATTCGTTGCTAGACAAGCCAACAACGAATAACTTAATAATTTCCCATTTTAACGAATTTCCCACATAGTGATTTTCCTTTTATTTAGAAGATTTAATGAAAGCTGATCTAAATTAATAAATGAAAACAACAAAAAACATTAATAATCGTGAGAACAAAACACAAAATCGCAAGTCTATACGTGCCAAGATCAACTGTCACAAGTACATGGGAAACCTAGAAGAATATACAAAAGATGTCTATCCTACTGTCTAAAAAGGAATAGACACAAACAAAATAAAGAGAGACTCTGGCATGCTGCTGAACGACTCGGAAGGGTAGCTCACCATGAAATCTCGAACCCAGATCAAGGACGCGCGTCGGATGGGTAACCAGATGCATCTGCCTTAGATCCTGCACAGTTAAGTGCAGAAGTGTAGCGTGAGTACATATAACAATATGTACCCAATAAGTATTCAGTCTAACCTCGAAGATAGGCTTCTCAAAGAAGATTGGGGATATGTGTTAGTTTATCCAATATTTGGAGAAGAGATTAAAAAACTGGAAAATATGCTATATGAAAATCGAATTATCATTAATATGATCCTCACTTAGAAGATAATTCAAGTCAAATGGCAGAAGCATTTGCTGAACAAAAATTAAATATCATATTTCAGCTGCAAATGCTCCTATTAAAATTAAAGTCCCTAAAGAATAAAGTTTACTGCATGCATGAAGTGTAGTAAATCGATCGGTTTCAAAGGTAACAATCCTTGAAAAATGATAAGAGCAAATGATCATAATGAGGAGGAAATGAGCTCTAGAAGAGCCCACGATATAACATTTCATGAAACTCCAGAAGAAGTTCAGGTACCTAAAAATAAATAAAGTGATGAGATCTCAACAAGTTATGTCGCTTAGGAACCGAAATAAAATGATTGTCGACAATATATTTGATACAATATAGTGCGCAATATTATAAAAGATTGTGAGGATCAGAGTTGTAGTCCAGACACCTGAAGTTGTCATGCCATTTAAACGCAAGTCATAACCTATATGACTCATTTGATTAAGAGCCTGTTTAGATGGGCTTATTTTAAGTGACTTTTAAGCCATAAGTTAGGAATTCTAGCTTTTGGCTTTTGGCTTGTTTTTGTCATTTTAGCTTAAAGTGCTTAAAATACTTTTTTTACTTTATCCAAACGTTACAAAATGACTTAAAAGTCGTTTTGGCTTTAAAGCACTTACAATAAGCCAATCCAAACGGGCTCTAAATCTATATGAAGATACCTGAAGGATTTAAAATGCTTGACGCATATAATTCAAAGTCTCGAAAAATATACTCGATCAAATGATAAAGATCTTTGTATGGTTTAAATCAATATGAGCGCATGTGATATAATTGCCTTAGTGAATATTTGCTAAAAAGAAGGTTACATAAATGATGTTATTTGTCCATGTATATTTTTTTTAAAGAAAATGACATTAGAATTTGTTATACTTGTTGTTTATGTTGATAACATAAATTTTGTTGGAAATCCAGAATAGCTCCAAAAGGCAATTGAATATCTTAAGAAAAAATTTGAGATGACAGATCTTAAAAAGACGAAACTTTGTCTTGATCTGCAAATTGAACATTTAACATACAAGATCTTTATCCATCAATCTTCCTAGAGCGAAAGGGTCTTAAAACACTTTTACATGGATAAAGAGCACCCATTGAGTACACCAATGGTTATTCGATCACTTGAAGTGAATAAGGATCTGTTCCGACCTCCAAAAGAGGATGAGAAACTCCTTGGTCCAGAAATACCCTATCTCATTGCAATTAGTGCACTTATGTATCTTGCTAATGCTACAGGGCCTGATATAACATTTTTTTATTAATTTACCAGCAAGGTATAACTCTTCTCCTACACAGAGATATTGGAATGAGATTAAGCATATATTACGATATTTAAAGGGAACTCTTGATATGAGTTTATTTTGTGCTAACAAGATAGTGCAGATATTGTTGGTTATTATGTAGGTTATTTATCTGATCCCTATAAAGTTCGATCTCAAAATGTGTATGTGTTTACATGTGGAGGTACTGTCATATCATGACACTCCACAAAGCAATCTATTGTTGCTACGTCTTCAAATCATGCTGAGATAATAGCTATTCATGAAGCAAGTAGGAAATACATATGGTTGAGATCAGTGATTCATTTTATTCGATAAATATGTGGGTTGAAATGTGATAAAAGATCCACAATATTATACGAAAACAATGCAGCATGAATATCCCAAATCAAGGGAGGATTTATAAAAGGAGATAAAATGAAACACATCTCACCAATGTTATTCTTCACACATGATCTCTAGAAGAATGGTAATATCGATGTGCAGCAAATTTGTTCAAGTAACAAATCCTCCAGATTCATTCACTAAATCCTTACAAACTTCAACTTTTGAGAAGATAGTATACACGATTGGAATGCGGAGACTTAAACATTTGACATAAGGTTTTCATCAGGGGAATAAAACACGCGTTTTACTTTTTTTTCCTTACTAAGGTTTTCCCACACGATTTTCCTTGTAAGGTTTTTAATGAGGCGACTAGCAATGCGTATTACTAGATATGTATACTCTTTTTTCTTCACTAGAATTCTTTTCCATGGGGTTTTTCATAATAAGGTTTTACTGAGGCACATTATCTTTTAATGAATATCTAGGGGGTGTTATAAATATATTATATTATGGATGTCTATTAGTACTCCGTTGCAAATAAGCTTCCTGAAGAAGCTTATCCATATTGGACTCCGCCGTAAATATGTTTATCTGTTTAGTACTCTATTGGAAAGAAGCCTCCTAAAGAAACTTATCATTCGACACTCAGTTGTGGATAAATATTACTCATGTAGAAGATTATCATAGTTGGTATAATAACAACTTACAAGAAGCTTACATAGCAGTTTGCAGTAGGAGCTTACAAGCAGCTTATGCAGCAGCTTGCAATAGGAGCTTACAAGCAGCTTATGCAGCAACTTGTAGTAGCAGCTTGCAAGCAGCTTACACAACAGCTTACAGTAGCAGCATACACATCAGCTTGCAACAACAGCTTACAGAGCAGCTTCCTTTCTTTTATAAATATAAATAGAAGAGATTTCAGTTCATCATATACATGAGTTTGAAGTTGAATAATATATCAATCTCTATATATTTATCATCGATTTATTTACTTTACAATTTTTATTTTATCACAACATATATAAATTTGAAATATTCTAAGTTATGATTTTTCGGACGTGGAGGAGTATGAAATTTTGTAAACAATAAAATATTGTAAATTAATATGCAGCATAACAAAATTACATGGTCGACGTGGACCAATAATTTATGTGAAGTAGAGAAATAAATTAAAGAAGTAGACTAGCCAATAATTTTCTAGCAAAAGTAATTCCTAACTTGTCTGCTTATAGAGCCGGGAGTATGAAAGTTACTTAAATGATTACGTAGATTCACGAAATAAGTCAACATGGAGTGCTTAACCGAAAAGTACTTACTCCCTCCGTTTCAATAGATCTGAACCTATTTGAGTGGACACTGAGTTTAAGAAAAAATAAAGATTTTAAAATTTTATGGTCATAAACAAGTCAAAAATGGATCCAGAGTATTTGTGTCTGTTCTTGAGCGACTGAAGTTCACATTATAAGGGTCTTCACAAATTTGTCTTTCAAAGGGTTGCCTAGTTAAAATCCAATTAACAAAGTAATCTGCACTTGCTGATACAAAGCATGTACTGTACATGTAATGTTTAGCAATTAGAAAGCCATCTCAGACGCACACGTTCACCCTAGTATGCCTTCACACATTTCATTACAGATGAATGTCCAGTGAGATATTACTGGATGCAGTCAAACTGCACAAGGGATAAAATAATGACTCTCCTATGCATACTGTACATTATGTTGGCATCTCTCTCTTTTCTTCAATATAGTAGTGCCCAACATTGCTAAAGAAACCTGCTAAACCTGTCAAAACTTGAAACACTGAGTGCTGCACTTTTCAATTTGATCTATCAGACCTTTTAGATTTTCACCTGGCAGCTCTGATTCCATCTGTTATGGTAGAATAGAATAGAACATTACTAACTCAGACTTGCTTGTTGTGACTTCCGACAGCTCTATGGCAGTGAGATGCATGTATGTCCAGATCACATTAGAAGATCTTCATTGTAACAAAGGGATTATTTCCCCTACACTGCCTGATATTGCTGGTTTGGATCATCTTTACACTTGGGTGAGGATGAATCGAGCAGTAAATTCACTCTATTGGAAATATCCTCTTGACGGCTGGCATTTTTGAACGTTTTCATTCGCTGGAGAATGCCTCCACCACCTTTTAACATCTCCTCAACCTGCATGGCACGCATCAAATTAATGAAATTACTACAGTATATTGGCTTCTTTTATCGTCCTTGTGGCATGGTATGTTAATGTTACTGAATAAGGTGCCAAGTTCTCTTGCAATTAGCCTAACATTTCCAAGCACAGTTGGAAAAAGATGTGTGTATTGAGAATAAAAAAATGAACCAAATAAACTCAGAAAGATAAATCCTTTTGAGTACTAGTATTAACTAGATCCCAACTCAAACTACAGCACGGCAGCATTTTAATTGCCCTTCCCCTTTATATAGCCAGAACTGTAATTCACATCAGATTTGTCTTTGGCCTAGGGTAAGGACAAGATCAAGGAACTGTCAGAGTTCTTCTTTTTTTTATTACTAACTATGCATATTCCCGCTATGTTCCTAAACAAAAGAACAAACACACATAATGGCTTTGAATTGAAACAGATGAGAGGTTCTGCCTCTGCCAGTAAAGTTTTCTGGGTCACTGCAAAAATTTAGAACTGTCCAGAGTAGAAGCAAACTCTTTTTCCTGTAAAATACTGATCAGGAGTATCTTTATACTCCTATAATTAAGAGAACATAAAAAACTTAGATACTAGAAGACTGGACAAATCTGAGGAAAAACCCAACCTTTACCTTCAAAAGGCTCCGCATTCTGTTATTATGATTCATACTAGTAATGTGCTCCCTAAAATTTCAAATTACATGCCTGGCTCATATGAGGCCGATCTGTCGAATTTTGCTGTATGCATAAAGAGGCAACCATAACCATTCGATTCATCTGTTCCGAGTCATAGGCATCACAAAGTGATGGATCAACTAACCCGCTGTGGTTCTTACTAAGGAGAAATGGTTTGGCCTGCAACATGGTGATCATGGTAAGTTTCAATTCTGGTTGAAGTATGATCTGTTGCCAGAAAAAGTGGCAATTTTAATCTACTACATTTGCTCCCTACTAACTGAAGGACATGCAGCTGAGATGATTGCATACCCACATCACAACACTATTGCGAGATTCATCCAAAGCTGGACGTCCAGAAATGAGCTCCAATAATAGAACGCCAAAGGCATAAACATCTGTTTTTTCATCCACAATACCATGCATGAAGAACTCTGGAGGGAGGTATCTGTCATGGAATTTAAAATGATATGTCACAATGGGAGATCATTATAGTATATATGTTTTGTTGGTAGAGATTATGTCTCCACAAACCCGAATGTGCCTTCAAACTGAGATACAGTGAGGTGTGTCCACTGATCAGGGAGCCATTTTGCAAGTCCAAAATCAGATATCTGCAGAAAACTAAAAGCCGAGCATCAAAATGCTGCAAATTGAAAAAAATAAAACCCCTATATATAGGTTATATTAGTTGTTTAGAAGTTCATGGACTATGGATCTCCTGACTGGAAGAGTGCAGCTTAAGTAGCGCATAAATAAAACAGAAACAAACAGCAATGCATTTTATCCCTAAGGCAATAAATATTCTTGTGTTCTATCACTTCGAAGAAAACTTCATGTTTGGGACAAGCACATAATGTTCCATCAAGAGATTAGGGATTGAATGAAGGTATTCTGACAAACGACATTCAATTATCGCTGAGAGGTACTCAAATGTCAGACAGAAAGCAATTTTAAAACACAATATAACGGCTTTTAAAATCACAAGCTCTGGTTCAAAGAAGTACCTGAGCCTCAAAATCTTCCGTCAGCAAAACATTAGCTGTCTTAATATCTCTATGGATGATTCTCCTCCGGCAACCCTCATGGAGATACGCTAGGCCAGCAGCAGTGCCTAGAGCAATATTATACCTATGGCACCAAGCCAAGTTACCCTTTTCACCTGAAAAGAATAATGCATAATATAGAAAGTAATTCACGGTTAAAAAACTACAAAAGGAATAAATTCAAATGAAGATATAATGACAGACCATTAAGCAGAGTTGCTAAGCTCCCATGTGGAGACAGAGGAAGAACAAGGTGCATCCCTCCTTCAACTCCATATCCAATAACACCAGCAACGTTTGGATGGTCGACATGTACTAGAATTCCGAGCTCAGATAAGTAGTCAGCTACCATCTCCTCTTGAGTTCCCCTGATCAGCCTTTTAACTGCAACTAGTTGGCCATCTTCAAGATGTCCCTTATATACTTCGGATGAACCTCCCTCACCAATCAAGTTTTCTTTGAGAATGACATAACGAATAATGAGCATCACAATATGGTTTTTAATCTGGTAATTTGCTAAATAAATAGAAGATGCAAGCGCATAGCACAAAAGCAGTTGAAAGTTGAAAGTTAAATAAATTTTGAGTTGTTTTGACGTTCAAAGTGATATTTGCTTTCATGTTGGCTGCCTAAGATTCAATTAGTTGCAGGGACTATGATAAAATTAAATTGTCTAATCATCATACCACGGCTAAAATTGTCAGTAGCTTTCTGAAGGTCAGAGAGGAAGAAGTTTTTCCAGTGCGCTTGAAAGCAGTGACGTAAATCAGTATCTAGGTTAGGAGCAGGCACCATTGGCATGTTCTGTTCTGTACTCTTAGTTTTCCTTTTCGGTATTATCTTAATAGAAGGCAGTGAAGGTATGCTAGGATGGAAAGTATGCAAATGTAAGGAAGACCCAATCTTTAGTCTTTTAATGAATCCTTTCCACTGAGATTGAAATTTTCCATCTGAATCTGATGAAGTGCTGGACTTGGAAGTTGTTGTTTCAGACTCTGATCCATCTTGGGGAGCATCTCTTGTAGACTCCTCATATTCGTCATCTTTAATAACTTTTCCAGTTAAATCATCTCGAAATTGAACTTCTCCAGTTGAATCCTTGTCTACTTTTCCTTCCGCCATAGTGAGACACCGCAATTCTAGCATAACATGATGAAATGTCACATATTATATACAAAGGTAAAAGGAATTAGCTGAAGAGAAGTAATATGAGCAAGAAAGCATCCATATAAAGAATTTTTACCTTCAGCAGAGATAGAAATGGAAGCACAAAAAAGCAGCTTATTTTGCCCCATCTTCGGAAGCCCCTTCTCTGGGGTTCCTTCACTGACATTGCAGGGAATCTCACTGTTAACACAATTAGAACTATCAGTTATTTCGACGAGTCATTTAATCAAACACATTGTATTAGGCGATTCTTGAAACACCCGGCCGAGCAAATGGCTTCTTCTTCCATTTTTCATTCCTATCTCCGGCCCTCCAACTTATCTCAGCTACCATTCTCTTACATATGATCTGCAATCCTCTTAGGAAAACTACTCAAAGATCCCAAGCTTTAAAGACAACAGTGGCTTGAAAAGTAATTGGTATCCACACATACAGCGAAGATAGCATTTCTATTTATATACCCAAAATAGTTCTTATTATGCTAATAGGTTTTAATCTATATTATCCACCATTCTTGTATATATTTTATTGCATGAAAATGACACGGATGTATATCTGGATTAGACACACATTACGCATATATTAGCTACCCATCTGCTTAATATTACAAATAGCTAGCTACATCTACAACATTTCCCCAACCCCCACCCACCCCAACCAAAAAAAATGAAAAAGAGGCAGCAGCTGCCTAACTGCCTGAATATGGTATTATATAACCAGTAAAAGGGAGATTCATAAATTGCACAATGAAAATTAACAAAAGAATGGTAAGAAGGGAAATTAAAATCATGATCAGAATATAGAAGATATATATATATACCATGGAGAAGCTGAAGGTTCACGAGTAGTTTTCATGGATTCTGAGGGAAAGAACAATGAATCACCAAATAACCTGAACCCTGGGTGGCCCGGGCAGGGGAGAGAGAGCCTCTTCCAGAGAAACCAAAAATGGAGAGTTTTGCTAATGAATGAAAGAGAAGGAGAGAAGGAGATGAAACGGAAAGAGGGAAATAGTTGTTGTCATGTTGTTAACCTGAATCTTGCCTCTTGCCGGATCTCTATGCCCAAAACTCGGAATTTTCTGCATATTTACGTGCATGCATGTTTTTTCTTCCTAAACTTGCATGAAAATAACGCACGTTATTCAAATTAGGAAAATCACTATTTTTCTTAAACCACATAGTAGTGGCTTACTCTCAACATATATATTATCAAATCATCATATCATACTATATTATATTATAAGTATGAAAACTTTAAAGCAAGAATTTTTTTTTTTAAAAGTTTGGCATTTACAATTTATTTCATTTTCAGAAATCCCCAAAAACAAACTCCTATATTAACGTGGGAACCATCCCCAGTCCCACTATAAAAAGGAATCCTAATTAAAAACTCCCCCCCGAAACGTGGTTTCCTTATTTATTCCCTAAATTTTTTTACTCGTCTTATGCTCTCTTCTTATTTCTTTTTCCCTTGTATGTTTCTCCTGTTATAACTCCATCAAACTGCAAATGATTAATAGGAATAATTTTCTGGAATTTTCATCACATTTCAGTTTTTTTCCTTTGATCTTCTAAGAGTTTTTTTATATTCTTTATTTCACCCTAGCAAGAGATTTTGGAAGAAGTAAGACCCTTACAGCATTTTGCTTTTCCTTTTCACGCAGTCTTTTAATTTTGCTTGTTGCCCTTATATTGACTACTACAAATATTTAATATTGAAAGGTCTTTATTAGAACAATTAGGTTCAGACTTACAGTAAAATGCTTTAATGTCATTAGGATTCTTGCTCAAATCTTCAGCTGGCCGGTTTATTTGTTTTTGCACTGCTCTTTGTGTGAGGCAATTATCTCTTTCAGGATAATTAAGGAAGTGATATTTTATATTTTTCTCAGTTTTGTGTGGTTCTTCTGCTTCACAAGGATGCATCTACAATCCCGTATATATTCATGTTACTTAAATTAGCAAACTTCATGTACCATTTTTTTTATAAAATCGTTGATTCTATTAATATTTCATGTCTCTATTATTCTTTCTTTAATTGGACTTGTATTTTTTATATTCCTCATCACACACATATTGTAATATTATTATTTATTCTCATTGTTTTGTTTGTCTAAGTTTTTTTTTTAACTTTTTAAAAAGTTAAATTTGAAAACTACAAGATAGAGTGTTAAAATTCTGATGAAGTACTAAAATATCAAACTGTTAGTATTTTACACACGATCATGCTCCGTTTTACAACACTGTTATATTTATAAAATTCAATTAGTATGTTTCTTTTGTCAAATTCACATATGAATGGACTCATAATTTTTTGGTAACAACTATGAATCAGCATTGATAACAAAATCAATCAAATACACCTTAAGAGCTCCTAGCTTCCTCAAGGAAACTGGGACTCCAAATCTCTACCAATGCTTCCTTCTAATAGTATATATTGCGAGAAAGCACGAGAGAAAATATATTATTGCTTATTTTTCTATATTACAATAAGCCCTATTTATATGTATACATAACACATAACTTATTCCTATTACCTAAGGGACTAAGATTAATTACATATATCCACATAACTACTTTAACACTCTCCCTCAAGTTGGTGCATATAAATCATATGTACCGAGCTTGTTACATATGTAGCTAATATGAGGGCCAGTGAGAGACTTGGTAAAAATATCTGCAAGTTGATCATTCGAATTTACAAATTTTGTAGCATTATCTCCCGAGAGTATCTTCTCTCTGAGAAAACGACAATCAATCTCAACTTGATGCAACTTGATGCAATATGAAGAGCAACTTGATTATCACACACAAGTCTCATCTGGTTAATCTCACCAAATTTCAACTCCTTGAGCAACTGTTTGATCCAAATTAGCTCACATGTCGCCATAGCCACTGCTCGATATTATGCTTATGCACTAGACCGAGCAATTACATTTTGTTTCTTGCTCTTTCAAGACACCAAATTACATCCTACTAAGATACAATATCCAGATGTAGAATGTCTATTAAAAGGTGATCCTGTCCAATCAGCTGAGTATCCAACGATCTGCTCATGGCATCGATCCTCAAAGAATAAACCTTTAACTGGAGCCGATTTTATATACCGAAGAATGCGGGCAATTGCATCCCAATGAATATCATAGGGAGAATCCATAAACTAACTCACAATATTCAAATGAAAAGAAAAACCAGGTCTAGTCACTGTGAGGTAATTTAATTTACCAACCAGCTATCTATATCTTGCAGGATTGCTAAGAGGCTCCCCCATGTCCTGGCAGAAGTTTAGAATTCGGATCCATCGGAGTGTCAAAAAGTCTACATCCTGTCATTCCTGTCCCTTCAAGAATGTCCGTTGTGAGATCCCAATACCTGAGCTAGACTGAGCGACCTCAATACCTAAAAAATATTTTAATCTGCCTAGATCCTTGTTCTGAAAGTGTTGAAATAGATGTTGCTTTAACTTAGTAATACCATCCTGATCATTGTCAGTTATAACAATATCGTCAACATAAACGACCAGATAAATACAGAGATTTGAAGTAGAATGCAGATAAAACACAGAGTGATCAGCTTCACTATGAGTCATGCCAAACTCCTGGATAACTGTGTTGAACTTACCAAACCAGGCTCGAGGAGACTGCTTTAGACCATAGAGGGACTGGTGCAACCGACATACAAGGCCACTAGACTCCCCCTGAGCAACAAAACCAGGTGATTGCTCCATATAAACTTCATCCTCAAGGTCACCGTGAAGAAAAGCATTCTTAATGTTCAACTAATAGAGAGACCAATGGATGTCACACCTCCTTTTTACCCTATAGGGGTGGGATAATGGAGTTTTTCCAATTTAAGTGACATAATCGAATTTGGGATTATTTATTTAATTTTTTCAGAGTCGCCACTCGGATTTTTTACGGTGTTCCGAGACACCATTTATTTTTAATATCCCAAATCGAGGAAATTTTGACTCCGTTTAAAAAGTCTGCGAACCAGAAGACCGGGTAAGGAATTCTGTTAACCCGGGAGAAGGTGTTAGGCACTCCCGAATTCCGTGGTTCTAGCACGGTTGCTTATTGATTGAACTTGGCCTAAATTATTTAATTACTGATTTTAGTACCTAAGTGCATTTTTAATATTTTTTTACCGCTTTTATTATTCACTTGTATTTAAAGAGTTATTTTGAGATGAGTTATGTATGCGTAAACCCGTTGAAATTGGATGCGTCAAAAATCATGTTACGCGGACGTGTACACAATTCTTGACAATGAATTTAATTAAAGAAATAACTAAAATTGCGCAAGTGCGTATTTTGTTTTGGTTATAAAAGAAATCGAAATCACGTCACGCGAGCTGTACGAAATTCCGATAATAATTTGAAAATCCGTTCTTAAAAGTGTCTCTACGAGTATTCATTTTAATCTTTATTTGTGCTACGTAAACGTATACACAATTTTAAGAAAAAAAGGTGTAGTTTAGTTATTAGAAGAATTATTCTTTATTCAGAGTTACGCGAACGTATACTTTGATAAGTAACTATGTTTACAAGTATAAAGTATTCATCTATCTAATTAGGCATAGGTCTAAGCATTTATCACATCCAAATTGAGTTTTCTAAGTTAGTTTATAAGACTAGTTTAAGGAGGATTTTCAAATTACAAAATAGGGAGTCACTCAAAATCTTTTGACACTGATTTTTGCTAGCCTGGTATATGAGGATTGGGCCATTTGCTAGTTCTGGCCCAATTTAGTGACAAGTATTTGAACATCCCTATGTTTAACTATCATGAAGAGCAAGTATTCTATTTAATTAACCGCATAAAATGACAGAACTCAAATGTACATAATGTAAACGTTTATCCGGGCATGTTTTGAACTACAATTTTAAAAATATACTAGGAAAACTCATTAGCCAGTTAAACACTGATTTCTTTTAGTTAACATAGTAAGCTAATTTAGTACTAAAATTTAGTTAACATAGTAAGAACCTGATTTTAATACCAAAAGAAGAATCCATGAAAGGAAGTGGCAGACGAATTTATATAATTGGATTCCTAGCATACACCATATGATGTTGACTATAAAGCTAAATTATAGCTCTAAGGCTTTGGGCCTTGTACCCCAGGCCCAACGACCTTGGGTCTAGACTTATTCGGGCCTATTAGGCCATTTTACAAGTCGGCCCTGTTTGCTTAACAAAATCGAAACTGCTGGACTCATGATGGTCTATTATTACAGTCCAAAATTAAAGGAAAGGGAAGTAATATGGTCTGCTTTACAGAAATAAATTTATACATATCTATGAAATACAAAAAGAAGAAACAAATTTATACATAAATTTCAACCTAAATGGCTATTCCAACTATTGTCCCTTTAATTTCAAATGTGTTGAATCTGCTCATGCTTCTAGTTCAAAGGATTGAACACCTGCATTTTTTACCACTGTTTTCGAACAAACAAAATAAAGTTGTGCATCATTAAGGATGACCATTAGGGGGTCAGATTCATTTCCCTTAGTGTTGTTTTTAACAGTAGAATTTTGTAATCTAAGTGTGTGGTTTGAGCAATCAAAGTAAACATTTATGCACTTTTATGGAGTGAATCTGACCATTGGGGGCCAGATTCATTTCCTTTAGTGCTATTTTTCAAAGTAATACTTTAAAGCTTTAATCATAGGGATGCATACAAAACAACATAACCATAAAGAAAAGCTGGAAGGTAAAATAAGCTAGATTTTAGAATGAACCCCAAAGAATCTCGAAACAAATAGTTAACACATGGCTAATTGAGACTAAACAACACAAAGTTTACATGTTCATACTCTTAAAACAGAAGAAAATCAGACAATACCAATCATTTTTCAACACAAACAAGCACAGATTTTTGAATCTAAGAACTTCATTTAAAGCAAAATTGTTACATACCTTAAGAGTGAAAAACAACAAGAAAAATATACCAAATAAAGGTCAAGAAAACCAAAACTATTTGAAGCTTAATACAGCAGCAGGACTAGCAGTAAGAAAACCCAGAAAATGATAGCTTTAATACCAAAGATTTGAGTAAAAATTAGCCAGAAAAGTAGTTTTCCCGGAAAGAAACCACAGCCACAAGAAGACCAATTTTAGACTGTTTTTTCACTCATGATTTCAGTATTTTTTCCAGCGTTTTTCTATTTTTTCTTCAGAGTAATAGAACAGTATTTTCAGTGGTAATGTGTGTTCAGGTCTGTAGGTATATTTTTTCAGAGAATAATGTAGTCTATTTATAGGGAGTTTAGGGGTATCATCTTTTAGGGAATATACTTTATCTATTAAGCTGAAATAGTACAGGTACAGCTGTCCATTCTTATCCTTTTGTAACAGCTAGGACAACTGTACCTCTTTCTATAAATTTTTACTATTTACAGCGAAATTACTGTTTTTAACCTAAAATATCTGATTTTGTGCTTTCAGATTTTGTTTTTGACATTTATCCTAATTCTAGAAGCTACTTGGGTTGTTACACCCAAGATTCTTTAATTGAAGTTCCTAAACTACCCTTTAATACCTTTAGAGTTACTCTTTTAGTATTTAAGGTTAAGGGTTAGGTTATTTATCAAGTGTTAACTAATTTCATCCTAATTGATTGATTAGGCTAATAGTTAAACCTTAATGAAGCTAAATTTAGACTAACCTTTGATCCTAAGTGAGCCACTTTCAGAATTTAGGCTAGATTAATTGAAGTAAACTTGTTAACTTAGTAGTAGAAAGTTTAATCTTCTTTAGTAGTGAGGTTAGATAATTCTAAAATAATTAATTGAATCTTAATTTGTTTTAGGACTTAGGTTAATTAATGAAAATAGTTAAGTTATTAGACTTAGTTAGTTATCCTATATTAAGACTTAGTCCTTAGTTTCAAACCTAAGAATAACCAGTTAAGTGTAATTAATTCTCTATTACTTAACCAAATCAGAACCCTAATTAATTCACTCATAACTACTTAATCAATTAACTTAGGTGGAAGACTAACATGCCGTCTTTAGGACATTGCAGATGCAAATTTTTCCTTAAGATTTAAGATTAGATTGACTTAACACTACAAATCAGTAATTAATTAAAGGTAGTTGGTTAATTTATGTGACCATCCTAAGACATGTGGAATTAAACTAAGATAGAGGCTGGGGAAAAAAAGTTGAAGGGAAATCTGAGATCCTAAGCTGAAACTAAAATCGATTAAATCATACATAAAGAAATGCTCACGATTAAAACTATAACAACATGAGAATCAGGTAGGTGTATAAAACCCTAAGTTATAGTCAAACTGGGTGAGTCATGATTATTAAAATTAGACTACAACTAAGCTTAAACGGTCATTAATCAACTAAAGAGAATTGAGGTTCAATGCAGACTTATAACAACCAAATCAAGGGTCTAAACCTAACATATTCAACCATGATGAGTAAATCAACACCCCTAAGCAATTAGCCAATCATTTTTAGAAGAAGACACAGTTTGATAAGGAATCTGGAAAAACCCTAATTGAAATTAAACTAATTAATTCATGCATTCGAATCAACATTTAGAGAAACAAAATTCGCCAAAATCCAGACCAATTAGTTCTAAAAATCTGCAATAAAATAGACAATCTAAGACTACAATAAACAATTTTTAACACATAAATGATTAAAACGAGAGAAGGAGAGTACCCGTAGATTAGCACAAGTTTGGCCGGATTCTGGTGGCTCGCCGGATTTTGGCCGGATTTTGGTGGGGTTTGAAACGAATCAAACCTACGTGAATCACTTGCTCTTGTCCAAAACAAGTGACTCACGCAAGTCTGAGCCATTAAATCACTCTAAATCATCCAGATTTTATTTTCTAGGGTTTTCGATTTCTTAAATTCGGAATTGGGGGATTTTGGTGGGGTTTTTTGGAGGAATGGATGTTAGGAGGTGATTGTGGAGGAGGAGTAGAGTGCCTGGTGTGATTTTGGTGTTGTTTGGGGGTGCTCCGCCGCTAGTGAGGCGATTTCCGGACGGCGGAGGCGGTGAGTATTCTAAGGGTGGAGAGGAGTGGGGTTAGGGGAGAGTGAGTTCTGGGGGGTGGAGGGGGTGTTAGGAAAGTTTAATACTTAGGGGAGGAGAGTTTGGGAGCCGTTGGATCAAATCGATCCAACGGTTAGGATTGCAGGGGATGAAGCGGCGTCGTTTTGGGTATTACTGGGGCTGGACTGGACTGGGTTTGGGGTTTGGGCTGGAGTATGTTGGGTAGTGAGGAGGAGTTTGGGCCTGGGTGATTTGGTCCAGGTCTGATTTTAGTCTTTTTTTTTCCAGCACACTTTAGGTTAATTAATCTATTAAAATTAATTTTAATTAAACTCAAAAATGTATTAATTGGTTTAAAACTAATTTAAACTAATTATAAGTTAATGAATGAATTAATTATAAGTAAAACCATTAGTTTTAATACCCCATAATCATTTAAAGAACAAATTTCGCAATTTTCCTAGTAAAATGACTAAATTATGCAACGAATTATAAAAAAACATAATTATGCCGAATTTTTAAGTATGAATTATGATCACACAATGCAACTAATTCACAAATAGACAATAAAATCTATTATTCAGCAAATTTTGTAGGGTATTTAGTAGGTGAAAAATCACATGTTCACAATGGCGAACAACAACCATGGATAGAAAAAGACGGACTGATCACTGTAATCGAGCCCAAAGATCTGAGTATACCCTTTGGCAACAAGACGGGCCTTAAGTCGATCAACCTGGCCATCTAGAACAACTTTGACTGCATATACCCAACGACAACCAATAGTCGATTTACCATAAGGAAGAGGGACAAGCTCCCAAGTACTACTCGTATGTAAAGCAGACATCTTGTCAATCATAGCTTGTCGCCATCTTGGATGAGATAGTGCTTCACCTATATACTTAGGGATGGAAACAGAGGACAAAGATGATACAAATGCATAATGGGGTGATGAGAGACAATGGTAACTTAAACCGACATAATAGGGATTAGGATTTAGTGTGGATCATACACCTTCCGTAGTGCAATCGGTTGACTAAGGGGAGACAAGTCTGCAGTAATAGCAGCGTCAGATGCAGGACGTGAATCATGTGGACCCGATACTGGGCGCAGACGGCGATGATAAGTCAGGAGTGGTGGAACTACAGAAGGTTGAACTAGACTAGGTGGTGGAACTGGAGCTATAGGTGTTGGAGTTGCAACTAGAGCTGTAGGTGGTGGAGTTGGAGTTGTAGAGGAAGATGAATGAGAGATAGTAAGGTAACATCAGCGGACATAAGGTACCGTTGAAGGTCAGGAGAATATCATCGATACCCCTTTTGCGTTCACGAGTAACCCAGAAATACGCACTTAAGAGCACAATGAGCTAACTTATCTTTTTCTGGAGTAAGGTTATGAACAAAACACGTGCTTCCAAAGATACGGGGTGGAAAAGAGAACAAAGATAAGTGAGGAACCAGGACAGGGAATGAAACTTGATTCTGGATAGTTGAAGATGACATACGATTAATAAGATAGCAAGATGTAAGAACTGCATCCCCAAAAAATGCAACGGAACATGAGATTGTATAAGTAGGTTACGAGCAATTTCAATAAGATGTCTATTCTTTCTTTCATCTACCCCATTTTGTTGAGATGTGTGCGGACAAGATGTTTGATGAATAATCCCATGAGAGTTCATAAACTGCTGAAACGGGAAAGACAAATACTCTAGGGCATTATCACTATAAAATGTGTAGATAGAAACCCCAAATTGATTTTGAATTTCAGCGTGAAAGGTCTGAGAAATAGAAAATAACTCAGACCGTTTTTCATTAAAAATATCCACGTGCACCTGGAATTATTTTGTTTCTTGCTCTTCCAAGACACCAAGTTACCACCTACTAAGACACAACATCCAGATATAGAACGCCTATCAAACGGTGATCCTGCTCTGATACCATGTGAGAAAGCACGAGAAAAAAATATATTATTGCTTATTTTTCTATATTACAATAAGTCCTATTTATATATATACATAACACATAACTTACTTCTATAACATAAGGGATTAAGACTAATTATATATATTCACATAACTACTCTAACAAGTATCAAACACCAGTTGAGACTCATATTTTTAAAACAGACAATGGGTACATGTATGCGTAATTAGGCTTTATATACATCAACAAAATATTTTAGTAACTATTATTTTTATACAAAATAATAGCTTTACTTTTGTGTAGGAGTATATCATGATATCAACAATGATCTACTAGCCACGTACATTGGTCGAATTTCGGTACAACTTCTACAAAATACTGCTTTCATTCGATAAAAACTTCTTGATATGCATGCAACTGTAAAAAGGAGGAGGATACGGTTTCTCTAAAACGACAAAAACTTTAAGATATGAAACATATGCAAACACAACTATGTTGCTCAAATCCACTCGTAAATTATGTTGTTGACATAAAAAAAGCTATTGTCAAAATACTCGATAAATTATGAGAATTGCATAACTGGAGTCGAACATTTCTTTTCAAATTTACTTAAAAGTAACTTTTCAATATGATTGTCCTTTGCAATGACAATAAATATCGGTCAAATAGCTTTACATTTATCAACTTGGGCTTGTATTTTTTCCTTCAACTTTTATCACATATATATTATTATACTTTTAAATTATTTGTACCTCTCTATATATATATATATATATATATTCAGTTCGATCTTGGCACGGAAACGCATATCACTGTCAGTAATTTACAACCTTATTGGAAAAAATAGAGCACTTACTATCATTATCTAAGTAGAACAAAATTATATAAACCAAAAAAGAAAATTGAGGCTGTGAATGCCAAATGGCCACTGTAGCCCAAACCCTAACTGACGTGGCAGATATTATCGACAAAAACAAAAGCTAGTAACCGAATTCTTATGGTAAAGAAAGAAATGAGAAACCAAAAAGTGACAAGAGTCTGAAGTAACGGAACAGAAGTCACCTCCAATGGGAAATTTGAGTTTATGTCAACCACCCAAAATGCGAAAAATCAACCAATACCCCGCCTTTCTTCTTCCCATTAGAACGACGGAAAAAATTTACCCTAATACAAATTGCAACCAAGTATATTAATTTATGAGTGCTCGTTTGATACGAGGGATAAATATAATTTATTTTATATTTGGTTGATAGAAAATTACGGTATAATTAATTTTGGATTAATTATTTCGCGATTATAATATTTTTTATCTCCATGAAAGGTGGAATAACTAATCCCGAGATAACTAATCTTAGAATAACTTCTTTCCAACCAAACGACCCCTTAGTATAAAAGTTATCCTGGAATTTACTGATACATAAAGTTAATCTCAAATTTTATCTCGGGATTATTATCCTTATTTCATGTACCAAATGACTATTTAGGGGTTTGGTATATGAGATAAGAATATAATTTCAGAATAAATTTTGGGATTAACTTTGTTCCATGTTTAGTTCGGAGTATTAGTTAATCCCGGTGTAACTTTTATACTAAAATAGTGGGATTAACTATCCCATATAGAAGGTGGGATAGCTAAAAACTATACTATATTACTAGATAATTTTTTTTATTTTATGTATATTTACTATACATTGACTCCCCATGACTTTTCGATGTATCTAATTTTTATATTTTGATACCCTTTGGTGAATCCCTGGTCCCACCTACCCCATGGGATATCACCATTGTACCAAACGAGGCCTTAGTTTCTTATTTATCCTTTGTCTGGGTTTTAAGTATTATTCTTGATATAACAAAGGCAAAATACATAAAGACCCCATTAAACTTGTCTAAAAAATGGGTTTGAACACTTAAACTAAACGGGTATTTTTTTACCCCTCTAAACATATTTGGAATGAATTATTTCACCACCTGAAACACGAATACTAGTCTCACAATATGAGGTGTTTTTCACGTGCGCCAGGTCAGCGTCACGTCAAAAATTTTCTATCTTTTGTAATTTGTACTCTTTTTCTTTTTCATTTTTCTTACTTCTATTTTTACAAACAAAACAATAATTTTGCATAAACAAACTTATAGAATAAACTGACATATAAATAATTTTAATGATATTTTGGGTATTCCAAGCGCAAGCTTTGAAGTAAATTGAAGAATATCTGTTGTCATTTTCCTAGTTTCGGCGACATTTCCAATTTGACTTATCTTTTTCTCTACGTTCAAAACCGCTTCTATTTGTGCGTCAAATTCAAAAATTCAAATGAATAAGTAGAGCCGAAAATTAAGCACAAAATATACAAATCGAACATTTACCACATTGAATCTTTGAGTTTTTTGGAGTCCGATTGAGATCGATTTTGAAACCCAGGAAGAAAGGCAAAATGAGAGAGACTCTTGTGTTTGAAGAATTTTAACTTTGGGTGTTGCTGGATTTTGTTGAGCGCAATTTATGGAGTCTTATCTGAAATTTGGGACAATTTGGTAAAGGATTTGGGTGGTTTCGAGTTGGATTAAAGCTTCAATAGTTTATTTTCTGTTATGTACGCACTTTTAATTTGTTTTCTTTTCATTTTTTTGCCACATCAACTGTTAAGGAGGAAAATAATTCACTTCATTATATTTACGGAGGTAAAGAAATACCCATTTAATTTAAGTATTCAAACCTATTTTTTTGAACAAGTTAAATAGAATCTTCATGTATTTTGCCTATAATAAAATACCTTCTCATAACAATTTATTCATTAAACTCCAGGTACGACTAGTTTTTGAACCAGAATATTTCAAAAGAAAAAAGTAAATAAAAAATCACCACTAGCCCCATAAATCTAACCCTCGCCGCGCGCTTCTCGCCCCCACATATCTAATCTTCTTTCTCTCCCCTCTTTGTATTTAAATCTTCTATCATCCCCACCCAATTCTTCAATCTAAACCGAGCAGAACAAATCAAAACTGTTTTTCCCTCCTCCTTCCTTATCACAAGGAACTGGAAAATCTATTTAATTCAAAAGCTTTTCTATCATTCCTTATTCCCATTTCCGACAACTCTGTTAATTTTCATTTCTCTTGACCCTTTTCTCCTTTATGCTTTAACGTTAGTTGAATTCGTTCTTGCATTTCATTAGAAAAATTCATTTTTTGTGCGGAAATATGGGAACGGAGATTTTGCGGCCACAGGATATCTTAATTGAAAGGTTCAGAGTTCCGCCGTCGGCGTTCCATCGCCGGAGAAACAACTTTGGAAACGGAAATGGCTATTTTAATCCTAGGAACAGAAAATCGGTGGTCAGAACGGAGAAGAAGAAGCTGAATAACCAACCTGAGCCGCCGTCGATCACGAGGAGATGTGCGAGCGCCGTGGAGTTGAGACAGGCTCACAACGACGGCCTAGAAATGGGCCGGGTGACGATTCTGAGGAGAGGCGAGTCTTTGAATTCGCTGGTTCAACCGGAAATGCTGCCGAAGCAAATCCGGGTCGGGTTATCATCGGCTGACGTGTATGCCGGTTCGGCATTTTCAAATTCGCCATCGCCTAGAGCTCTTCCCTTGCCCTCATTTTTCAACAAAAAGCAGGAAGATTTCAAGTCCTTTGATGACTCTGCCACTAGAGATTTGAGGCGCTTGCTCCGACTTGAATACTAGCGGATTCGGTTTTAACGTTCCCTAAAAGATCCGACCCGATTACATGCCGACAAAAGTTCTCAACTTTTTGGGATCTTAATTTCTCCATGAATATTTTTTAGACATATGGAGAGATGAAAAGGTCTGAAATTTGAGAAAAATTTTGTAAGATATGAATATACATAAAATTGGGAAAAGTATGGGGGTTTACTTTAAATCGTAATATGGGAATGGGATGTTGTAATATCATAATATGGAGATTGGATTATTATGGGAAATTGGTAAAGTTGTTGGAAGGGAGGCAGGGGAAGGAGGTTTAAGATGAATATGAGAATATTATGTTGTGGAATGTTGTACTGCTCTGTTAATGGTGTTAGTGATGACTAATGACGAGGATGACGAAAGAGGAGCTTTTCAGTTCCTTCTTGTAAGATATACTACTATAATAAATACTCAGTAATCAAGAGCTATAATTTAGGTAATATGTGTGTGTGTTCTACCTTATATTTTTTCCCTATGTGTCTCCTCTTTACTTTCTTGGCTATGATTCAAACGAGGAAAATGATAAATAAATTAAATTAATGCGTTAAAGTCAAAGGAAATGGAAGGCGTGACTGCAGACCAATGCTTTCTAGGACAGAAGTAAGAGCAATATCAGACATAATTATAGAAAGTAAAGTTGTATTATTTAGCTTGAGAATGAAGTATAGCATAAGTTTTGCTAGAGATTTCATCTCATTACAATGGTTGTTGAAACTACTATTTATAGTTATAACTAGCAAACAAGATCCTAGGATCAAGCCCCTTTTGAATAACAATAAAGGGGTCATTAATGAATATGTAACGGCATGCCATGAATGTTAAAATTCTATGCAAGGGCTGCCTATTTAATAGTAGGGAGTGTTCTTCATTAAATGTCATCTGGTGACAAACATTCCAATGGAAGAAATCGTTACCATTGAACTTTGATGTTTTGATTCCGTTGATTATGTTCCCTTCGGGATCTATCCGATACCAACTGTAAATTGTTGTCCTTGGTCTCGATTCTTACTCGATTCACCTTCCGTCCGCTTCCGGTTCTACGTGTCACACAATCATTCGATCATTTAATATAAACCAATTTTACCCTATACATATAATCCCCCTGCTTTCCGGTGGCACATCTTTTTGTCATCGGGAAGTTGGTGAAGATTCCTTTCTTGGCGGGAAATCTTCTGAACCCTTTTAAATAGTCTCTGACGCTTGATAAGACGCACGCTCCTCGCATTTAATACCCTGAACACATGTTACCCCATAATTCATCAATATTTTTGCCGGTTCTCGAGGTAATCATGACCACAATTTTAGCCATCTATACCTTTACTTATACGCCTCATCTTACCTCTTTCACTTCTAAAAATTCTCATATGCTCTTTTTTCCTATTTGCACTTAACTTCCTTCTGCTTTCATCTTTCTCTGATTTTCTTCAAAATACTCTATCATCTTCTTACTATCATGGCTTCTTTCACATAATCTTTTAAGAACTCTAGTCTTCTCTTCGATGGAGGTCCGAAGAGAAGCAAAGATAAAGAGGTTGATATTGATGCTGACTGATGGTAGGCTATAATCTCAGGTTTTAGTTGATTATTACATTCCAATTTACTGCACTTTAGTTGAGTTTGAGCTTTAATCGCTAGTGTTTTGCACCAATTGTGTGTTTTATGCCTTATAGGACTGATTCCGAGCTATGTAGATGTTATGGAAAGAAATCAAGTGATTTGGAGCTTTGAAGTTTGACAAAAAACCCAAGGAATTAAGTCGGGATCACGTTCGGGGATCAACGGATTATAGTTGAGAACGAACGAAGAATCGAGTAGGCATACTACACACTGTCCAGTAAAATGCACATAATCGTTCGCTCAGAGATCCGTTTGGGCTGCACAATATATTGTTTGAAAGCTAATTCAAAGGGATACAACTTT
Organism: Nicotiana paniculata; assembly: GCA_005239505.1. NCBI lineage: Eukaryota > Viridiplantae > Streptophyta > Magnoliopsida > Solanales > Solanaceae > Nicotiana > Nicotiana paniculata. The sequence continues at coordinate 9,191 of ML363579.1, read as the reverse complement.
CATATTTACGTGTTTTCAAATTCCCAATAGAACAGGGTGAAAAGTGAGCGGTCGCGCACTGGCCGCGCATATGGGGTAGAACTGTGTGAAAAGTGTGCGGACACACTTCGAGGTGCGCGGCCACGCACGTCCAACTCCAGAAAAGTGTCCTATTTCGCGCAGGAGAAAGTATATTTGTTTGGGCCCAACCCTACTTGGTATATATACATGGAAAAATGGTATTTTTGTGGACTTTTGACATAATTTAGACCTAAGGAAGCTAAGGAGAAGAGGGAGAAGCAAGAGCACAAGGATTTCACTATTCATCCTCACTCAAGACAAGGGTTTGGATATTTTATGTTTTCCTTTGACTTAAACTTAATTGTGATGAATTTCTCCATATCCATGGAGTAATTCTTCCTTAGGGATTGATGGATTTGGTATTTTGAGAATTGTCTGTGGATATTAACTCTAGTTTTGTGTATTGAATCATTTTGGATATTTTTATTATTGCATAAATATTCACATATTTATGTAATTGAAAAAGGCATAATTTGTGATGTTTTGCATTATCTTTTTGGTTGAATTCATTGATCCTTGTTAGTAATCGGAAGAGGCTAGTTGAATTAATGCTTAGACCTAGTTAGGAGGATAATAGAAAGAGGTTCTCCTAAAGATTAACCCACTATGAATTCTTGCATATCATCACTGATCTAGACTTAGTTTATATTGTGAGGTTGAGAGTTAATCGAGAGAGGATTTTCTACTGAACGTTCGAACTAATAATAGAGTGAATTCGAGAGACTCACTTGAACTATAGAGTGAAGTAACTAGAGTTAATTCCCAAACAAGTATCTTGCACCTATCCAATCAAACCCTATTTCCTCCTATTGATATCTTCTTGCTTACACTTGTTGAAATTGTCATTAGCCAATAGTTAGGCTGTTAGTTAATTTTAGTTTTAATTCACACAACTTCAAATTGTTGATGATGATCTTGAATAGCAATAAGACTAGAAACTACGAAAATACTTTTTAAAGCTAATCCCTATGAATACGATATTTTCTATACTATATTCGACTAACGAGCCTAAGTTTATATTATACCTGTTAATCGGGCCGGGTTGGCCCATTTATTGCTCGGTTCAGCCCGGGTCAGCCCGGTACTGTAGCGTTTGGGGGCGGGCTGGGACGGGTTGGGCGGGGAGCGAGTTTTAGACAAACAGTTTTTGGATACCGGTGCACCAGAACCCGCTAAGCCCGATAACCTGTTAACGGGTTTTTAAGGGGCTGCAGCCCGGTAGCCGTTCCAAATTTTTTATTTTTATTTTAATTTTCTGGACCGTTGCCAACAGTCAAATTCAAAAATGATCGTTGGCCAATGGCCCGTTTTTGCAGAAATGGCCATTTCAGCCTACACTCCTAATATTGGATAAATTATAATCTTAACCTTTTAAAAATAATAAATAGCCTCCCTTCTTCTTTATTATTCCTCACAATTCACTCTCTTACTACTCTAATTCTCTCTCAATTTTCTCTTGATATTATTAATTATGTTCTTAAACTCTCATTACTTATTATTTCAAGTTTCATCAAATATTTAGTTTAGCAATTACAAAATTATTATTATCAAGTATTCAAGTGAAGTGTGGTATCAAGTATCAACTATCAAGTATCCTTCTATAAATTGAAGTTTGATTTTTGATATCAAAATTAGTGCGGCATCCGGAATCCCGGTACACTCGTTTAATGTCTTTCTCTTCTTTGGTGTATACTTATTTTATTATTTAGGATTATTAATTAAATATTTTAATTTCTTAATTTAATTTACATAATGGATTTATTTAGAGCAGCCAAAAAAGCGTGCACTAGTAGAGGTGGTAGTAAGAAAACTTCCAAAAGATCAAGAGGTAGTGTTGGTTCTTCTAGTAGCTTTACACATATTTCTGAAAGTTCACATGAAAATTTAAATGTAGATTATGAGTGACTTCATGAAAATTATGGTATAGATGATGATTTAGATGATATTCAATCACCCGATAATCTTGAAACACCACCAGTTATACCTGGTAATGCTGGCCAAACTCAAAATATTAGGGGTGGAGGTCGTGGTAATACAAGTAAGCCTATCATCCCTATTAAAAAGAATCAATGATAAGAAGTAAGTGTTGGAATTTTTTTGACAGACTAGAAGAACATAAAAGTTATGTAAGATGTAAAATTTGTAAGGAACTTTATAAACATGAATCCGGTAAGGGAGGGAGAACGGGTCAACTTCGCAGGCACATGGTAGATCTCCACCCTCTTGATTGGGGAGTAGATGAGGAAGATGCGCAACAAAAACTTAACACGGATACTGGGGGGTTAATGGGTAAATACGATATTAAGAAAGATTGGGAAGAATGAGCTAAAATGATTGTTTTAGGTTATTTACCTTTTAGTTTTGCTGCTTCACCATATTTTGTTACTTATATTCAAAGAATTTATAACCCTTTGTTTAAAGGTATTCCTAGAAGTACTTGTAGATCTGATACCTTTAGGCTTTTTGGACAATATCATACATATATACGTTATTTGTTCGCCAATCTTTCTTGTAGAGTTTCTCTTACTTCTGATATTGGTCGTGCTGTAAATGGAAATGGTTATTTGAATGTTACATGACATTGGATAGATGATAATTTTTGTATGCAAAAATGTATTATTGCTTTTAAATATGATGAAGATCAAAGTCATACTGGTGCATTTATAAGTAATACTGTCCATGAAGTTGCTATATTTTATAATCTTGCAGAAAAAGTTTTGTGTATGTCATTTGATAATGCTTCTAACAACAATGCTGTTATTGCAATATTAAAATTGCATCTACACCCACCACTTCTTGAAATATTTTCATGTTAGATGTGCATGTCATATTTATAACTTGATTATGAAGAGTGGCCTTGAATTATATAGAGATGATATCACTTTAATTAGGAGAGTTGTTGGTGTTAGGGATGTGCATTTGGATCGGATATCCGAAATCCGATCCGATCCATTTTATTTCGAATTTTTGAATTTCGGATTTTCGGATTGGATACGGATTATGTTTTATAATATTTTGAATTTTTGGATTGGATTCAGATTGGTATGATTTTAATCCGATCTGATCCAAAATCCAAAATTATATGGGCCTATATAATTACTCCACTAAAATTTTAGGGTTAGGCTTATTCATTTTTCCAGAAAATCCCTCACTCACTTAGGTTATATCGATATGTATTTTTCTCTCATATATTATGCTTTGGATTGTTGTACTGCTCTGTTAATGGTGTTAGTGATGACTAATGATGAGGATGACGAAAGAGGATCTTTTCAATTCCTTCTTGTAAGATATACTACTATTATAAATACTCAGTAATCAAGAGCTATAATTTAGGTAATATATGTGTGTGTGTTCTACCTTATATTTTTTCTCTATGTGTCTCCTCTTTACTTTCTTGGCTATGATTCAAACGAGGAAGATGTTGATGCAAGTCGAAAGTTACAAATTGAAGGAATTCTCTTTTTCTCCTTGCCTAAGGCGTGGAATCTCTTCTCGGTTCTAACAGTATGTTAGTAAAGCCAAATTAACATGAAACTTTAGGGATGGAACAAGCAAATGTTAGGCCACCTTCTGGTGTTCTATTCTAAAGCCAGATTCTATAGGTGTAATTTGGTTCCGACAAATAACTGATAAGTTTGGCCAAGATTAAAGCTCTTGTCCAATCTCTATTCAAGAAGACCTAGTAACTGAAGCAAATATTCAATATATATTATTTATTCGTAAAACAGTACTGTTACAAGCAATTTATTTGATCCAAAATGATAATTAAATAAAATTAAAAATAAGATTGCATTGAAGTCAAAGGAAATGGTAGGCCTAACTCCAGAGCATTGCTTCTGAGGACAGAAGTAAGAGCAATATCAGACAGAAAGTAAAGTATTATTTAGCTTGAGAATGAAGTATAACATAAGTTTTGCTAGAGATTTTATCTCCTTACAATGGTTGTTGAAACTACTATTTATAGCTATAACTACAAAACAAGATCCTAGTATCAAGCCCCTCTTAAATGACAATAAAAGGGTTATTAATAAATATGTAACAGCATGCCATGAATGCCAAAATTCTCTGCAAGGGCTGCCTATTTAATATTAGGGAATGTTCTTCATTAAATGTCATCTGGTGACAAACATTCCAATGGAAGAAATCGTTACCATTGAACTTTGACGTTTTGCTTCCGTTGATTATGTTCCCTTCGGGATCTATCCGATACCATTTGCAACTGTTGTTCTCGGTCTCGACTCTTACTCGATTCACCTTCCGTCCGCCTCCGGTTCTACGTGTCACACAATCATTCGATCATTTAATATAAACCAATTTTACCCTATACATATAGTTCCCCTGCTTTCCGGTGGCACATCTTTTTGTCATCGGGAAGTTTGTGAAGATTCCTTTCTTGGCGGGAAATCTTCTGAACCCTTTTGAATAGTCTATGACTCTTGATAAGACGCACGCTCCTCGCATTTAATACCCTGAACACATGTTACCCCATAATTCATCAATACTTTTTCCGATTCTCGAGGTAATCATGACCACAATTTTAGCCATCTATACCTTTACTTATACGCCTCATCTTACCTCTTTCACTTCTAATAATTCTCATATGCTCTTTTATCTTCTTTGAACTTAACTTCCTTCTGCTTTCATCTCTCTCTTATTTTCTTCAAAATACTCTATCATCTTCTTACTATCATGGCTTCTTTCACATAATCTTTTAAGAACTCTGGTCTTCTCTTCGATGGAGGTCCGAAGAGAAGAAAAGATAAAGAGGTTGATGTTGATACTGACTGATGGTAGGCTATAATCTCAGGTTTTAGTCGATTATTACATTTTAATTTACTGCACTTTAGTTGAGTTTGAGCTTTAATCGCTAGTGTTTTGCACCAATTGTGTGTTTTATGCCTTGTAGGACTGATACCCACATCAGAGAGTGAATTTAGCCATGCAAGGCATCAACTAGGAGATACCCGTCATTCATTGGGCAGCAACCCTTTGGAAATTCTAGTGTGCTTCGGAGATTGGATAAGACCGAAACGGCGAAATCAAGGATGTGATGAGGTAGATGAAGAGGAGGACCAAAAATTGGAGATATAATGGCTTATGGTTCCAATTCAACCAATGCCGGAAACCAGGAACCTCATGTTGTCATGGATGAACGTACAAAAATGATGCAAAGTATCAGATGTACTATTTCTTATTTTTCATAATTGTTGTAAATGTTACACCTCGTGTTTTCATACGTTAAAGTTTCGTCGTAAGCTAATCACGAAAGTTTGGGAATGAGATTATTTTGGGATTATAAGTATTATGTTATTTCAAATAAGTGATAAGTTAATTTGCGAAGGTGAGAGGGTAAGCAAATGAAAGAAAATGAGTTCCGTCGAAGTTTGGTAATTTGGGGATAAAATACGGTCCAAGCTATAATACCCCGTATTCATGGACTAGTACCATACAAGGTGATCACGCCTCACCCACACTACTATATAAGTATGAAGGCAAGGATCGTGTAGCTTTTACCCGAATGGTCGGGATCGAATCCACAGGGAGCCTATAATGGGAGTGAGTGTATAAGTGATCTAAAAGGGTTTAGTGTTTCTAATTGCACTTCTAATCATTTGTTGGTGTTGAACTATGCTAAGTGTATTCTATTATTTGTAAGATAATTAATGACTAACTTTGTTTTTGTTGTTGTTTTATGATATTAATAAAGGCACTAGGGTCGTGACCGTTGCCTAGGTGGATACACAACTGGGTTCAATTCTAAGGTCGGGGAATTGGCTAGGGATACATCTATAACCAATGCACAAAGGTGCTCACTCTATACATCTCGGTAGTTTGAGTGATTTTACCCTAATTGCCCCTCTCGAGGCCAATTGGGTTCCAATTAATCAAGCAATACAAGATTAGGTAGGGTGTTACTCTCTCGAGGTTTAACTCGTTGATGCGTGGCTAGAATTCATGATTTAACAAGTTATATGCCTTACATTTTATGTGCGTTAATGATAAAAATACACTTTTTATGTGCATAATGGAGTTTATTTCATGTGTAGGTGAATTGGAGATGGAAGCCGAGATAAAAGGATGCAAATACATCAAAAATATGCTCAAGAGGCGAAAAGGGAACACCCGGGCGTTAGCCGGGCGTTTGGCCCCTAAAGCCAGGCTGACCCTGGCGTTAGTGAGGCGTTTGGCCCCTAATGCCAGGCCTGCCCTGACTTTAAGGGGTCGTTTGGGACCAAACGCCTGGGTCCCGAGGTCTGGTCAATTCCGAATTTTGAAGAGTTTAAATGTTTCCCGGTTGGAATAGAAGTCTCCTACACGTTTAGGGTTTATCCCAAACATATAATAGACCCAAAAACACAACTTGAAGGGAGAGGAAGCCATTGAAGAGAAGTCAAACATCGATTTGTACAACTTTTATTCATTACGTTGTAGTTTAATTATGCAAGTTATTTTGGATTTGATTCTTATGAACATGTTTAGCTAATTTCTTTAATCTAGGGTTTTGGTGGAACCCGTTGGGGGATGAAATTATTGTGTTATTAATATAGTTTTGATTGGTTGATTAATCTCTATTTGTTCAACTACGTTCTTGTTGTAGTTAATTGAATGGCCATCAATTAGCTGTTCCTATTTATTATGTATCTACTTGAGAGAGAGTGAATATTTAGGTAGTTGTTTGAACAACACCACTCCTAGAGTATAGACGAAAGTCATAACCGAGGGTTTAGAGGTTGGATTAGAGATAACGATACCTCGGGTGCAATCTAAAGTGAACTGTAATGAAATCTAGCTAGCGTAACTTGAGAGAGTGCGTCTAGTAAATTATCATAATTACTTGAGAGAGATTTATGGTAGATAGAGTGTTCACGATTGATAGAGACAACTAATCAAACTATAAGAAGTATCCGAGAAAGAAGTTCACCGACGAGGGAAACCATACCTATAGACCTTTATTACAATTGTCTACACCTTATTGTAGTTAATCTTTAGTTTTAATATTTTCATTCAGTTGTAGTAGTTTAAACAACACCAAGTGTCAGTTTAGTATTCTGACAGCTTGCTTGATACGTTAATTCCCTGTGGGATCGACTCTGGGCTTAATACCCAGATTATATTTGCAACACCCGTTTAGTCTTTTATTAGACATAGTTGAGCGTGATCAAATTTTTGCGCCGTTGCCGGGGATTTAACGGTATGATCAAGTGTACCTGTAATTGTATATATTACTAGGTTTCAAGTTTGATTTTTTTAGTATTTGATTTTTATTTTCTTTATTTTAGTTGTATTTGTTAATTTAAAATAAAATAAAATAAAATGTCATCATGGAATTATGAGAGTTTGGATGTTGGTAATTCTATTTTTGATCCTCGTTATGCATATTATGGAGGAAGCCACCCAGGGAAAAATTATCAAAAGATTCCCGAGAGCGAGTTATGTGCACCAACTCAATCGTATGTATGGAATCTGTGTGATATGTCTGGTGGTCAAGATGGTCACTTTCATGGTTGTGCTTATATTTCTTATCTTTCCCCAACCCCTTACTTTGATGGTTCTTATTTTTCTTGTGAAGTTAATAGAAACAAAGAACCCAGTGATGATGACCTGAAAAGGATTGAGGATATGACAAAGTGAATTTTGGAACAACAGGAGGAGATACAACTGCGGGTACAAAGGCAAGATGAAACTATTCGCAACTTGGAGGCTCAAACGAGTCAACTAGTTGAAGCTTTTAATGCTCAATATGCCAATATTATGGATAGTAGCCAGGAGCAGTGTACATTAGAGATGGAAATTGAGGTGCCAATGGAGGGGTCCAAAGTATAAACCCAACACTCTAACCAACTTGAATTTGAGATGTCGATGTTGAAGAAGTAATACTAGAGTCAACCAGGGACGTTGAGGATACAAATTTAATCGACTCTAGTGTGATCGATGTTGAGGATGTTGAAAGTCCTAAAGTTCATGTGTTTAAGCGCATTGGTCCTCACTCCAAACATTTTTCCACATTGTGTTTGGATGATGATATGGAAATAGAGTCATCTGAGCCAATTAAGGAGTCAAGGAAGGAGGAACAAGATACCTACATTCTGGAATTTTTCGTGCCAGAAAGACAGGACTACATACCTCATGTAAAAGCCAAGAAGTATAAAATAATACAATGGTTGCTTGGGCCAATTATATTTGTTCCACCACCCTTGGAGCATAACCGAAAACTTGATGCCAAATTGGGGGCTCAATTCATAAGTTCGAAGTGGAGGCAGAAAGTGATTCACATCGTGCCGCGACATTAAATCAAGTGCTTGTTGGGAGGCAACCCAACTTTACTGCTTTATTTTATTTTGTTTTA
>MDKI01062697.1:0-14335 GCA_005239505.1 Nicotiana paniculata | reverse complement strand
GGAGCTTTAGGAAAGTGAATCTGAAGTAACAAAATAGTCGGATTCACTCCTCAAAATGCCCATCGTAGTCAAAGTATTTGAATAAATGTTTGCTAAAATCTGTTGCATGACATAAATATGACTGTTAAAGAGTCTAAACAAAGTGATATCACTGGGTTTGAATCTAACCCTTTCTATGGTTAGATTCAGTCCATAAAAAGGCATGAACATATTTTGTTCTCCTATGGAATCACTAAGGTTGAATATAACTTCCTTTTGTGGCTAGATTCATCTCACAAAATGCCCAAAGGTCTGTCGTTAATAGTGTCCAAGTACTCAAACTTTGGACTTATAATTTTAGATTAACATTGAAAAATGCAAGGTTTTAGTCTTTGAAGGACATGTTTGCTGGCTTGCACAAGAGCAACAACTAGTTTTGTTTTCCCTTCTTTATTTTTCCTATTAGTAAAAATCAGTATTACTATGGTTTAGGAATAATGTAATAGTAATAGCATATCTACAGTCTTCTATATACATTTCACCTTTTTTCAGTTGTAAATATTGACTGAACTATATAAAATTTATGATCAGTTGTATTTTTCTTAATTCTGAAATGTTTATTACTATAGTAGTTATGGTTCAGACCTGCCAAGGTCACCCGCCAGACTCGTAAACATGGCCCAATTGAGCTTGATAGTGTCTGAATTTCAGGCTATGGGTCCTGGAATGTTAGACCCATTAACTGTGTTAAGCAATCTGTAACCAGTCCTTTTCTCTTCTGTTGTCAATTAGCATGAGAAGTGTTTTCATTCACGAAATCCGCTGTAAATTTCTCACTACTCAACACAAATGAGTTTTCCAATCGATTATCAAAAAGATAGAATCTAAAATCCGGATCTTTTCTTAGACTGCCCGCTCTAAATAAAAGCAACCATGGCTTAATTTAGTTTTAAGGCTTGTTCTGTCACAAAACTTAAGACAAAATTCCATGTTGGATCCATCAGCTTTGTATAAATACTCTTTTTAGTATATAAGAGTAGGTCAAATAGTAAAGAAATCTTGTACATGTAACCTTATACTCACAATTCAAAATTTGCCTTATTTCTTACCATATAGATGTGAGATGTGTTAGCATGTTTGTTCTTAACTGTTTTTCGAATCATGTCCAAATGTCCTAATTAGAATGGCCTAAAGTGATACAATTTGGGGCTTAAATTAGGCCATAGACCAAAACATGTTATCTTTAGGCTATTGAACATCATTTTAGGTAATCCTTAGGTAGAATGAACACCTTTACTTTGAAACTTGACAAAAATTGAGTATTACCTCAAATTACCTTAACCTACAATCGGGAGTGGCAACCCATGCCCCCGACCCTTAACTCTAAACAACTAATAAAATGCACGTAGCAATCACGGGTGCATTTCATGTGGCGTTTTTGCCACGGGCTAAAAAAAAAAAGGTGTACGCCATCGTAACTTGTCCAAGATAAATCCATAAACGTCCTAATTGATTTTTATAAACCAAAAATGCCCACTTAAATGGAAAGCATAAAGAATAAATGAACATAGCCTCAAATAGGCACTATAAAATCGTCATGACCATAGTCTTGACCAAGTAATCTACATTCGGGTGCGACAACTTATGTTCCCGTCTTCAACTTCAAACTATAATAAAATCACACTTTTTAATTATGGGTGTATTTCATGTGGCGTAGTTATAATGTGTCCAAGAACAAATAAGTGCACTCCATCATGACTTATTTCAAGATAAATCCATAAATATTGGAAGTGGCTAACAAGTAAAAAAGGTTAAAAGCACAATAAGTTTAAAATACGTAAATAATCGGATAATTAGGCCAAATATTAATAGTTAAAGAAACCGTGCTAGAACCACGGAACTCGGGAATGCCTAACACCTTTTCCTGGGTTAATAGAATTCCTTACTCGGATTTCTAGTCGCAGACAAAAATTAAAACAGAGTCAAAATTTCATCGGTTTGGGATCCTAAAACGAAACGGTGTCCCGGAGCAAAATCTGGGTGGCGACTCTGAAAACAATAATAAGTCCCGAAACTGAATAATGACACTTAAAGTGTAAAAACTCCCTTATTATCCTTTTCATTAATTCGGGGGTAGTGGAAAAAGGAGGTGTGACAGCTGTGACGACTCTGCTGGGAACGAACCTAGAATCTGGTTCAGGGTTCAAGAATTCGAGCTTAGAATAAACTGTTTTATTTGGCTTTATTATCTGATTTTTACATGTTTAAACCTAACGTGCTAAATGTCACTTTTTACCGCTTCGATATTTTCTGAACTGTATATAATCTGTGCCGAAACTCTTCTTCTCTCCGAGTCTTCTAAATCATCTGGGAAGTGTACACTTCGTGTGACTTCTTTTCTGTTAGAGTCATATCCAAATTTTTGAACGAGGTACGGACAAGTTGCAAAGCCGGTGAAGCTTCTGTATTCTCGGTACGCTGCCCCGACCTCGGCTCGAGCTGTCCGCTCGGGTAAGCCTGGTCTAGAACAAAACCCCAGGTTCAAACCTAATATAACACAGCCTAATGCCGGATCCCTAGTAAGAACACTTATCTGCATCATGTGCATTTGACTTAGGGGGCTCAACACAGGGGTTGAGTCTGTCAAGGACAGGTGTAGCAATGAAATACTACCCTGATGCATCTTACTTGTTACGTAAAAATTTATTTGTTTCAATTTGTGTATTGACCGGCTAAACCAAAAAATGAACAGAAAAACCAAGAGTGAGGTAGATTAGAGAATTCACCCTGTTTTGAAAATCCTCGTATTTATCTCGAAACTCTGCCAAAATTTCTGAAAAAATAAAACAAAATGAGTGGGTGTATATTTTTAATCAGTCAGGATTTTTCCGAACTACGCATTGTTTGATTCTCACGGGTGTGGGATACGTAGGCAACCCGCATCGGGTCCAACTCCATTTTTCAAAATCAAAAGGATATAGCCCTAAATAAAATTAGGTGACGCAATTATAGCCTGATCGCCCAAGTGGGGCGCCGGTAGGCTGTTTTTGCAAAAGTGGCCGCCTGTGTTTTGTCTTTATATTTCGACCCAATTCATGAACACAACCTTAAAAAAAAAACTTCCTACCCGAAGTACTAAAGGGCCGTATTCGCAAAGGTGGTCCATTTTTCTTTATTACAAAACCCTTTGCCAAAATGACACTTTTTCAATTTTTTTTCTGTGGTTTTATTAAAAAACGGATGTGCAGGATGAATACAATTGAAAACATCCCTTTCAGGGTAGTCGAGGAAATCCCTTTAGGACTCCATATGTGGTGGAGCAACTTGGGGGAAGCTAGTAGAAAGTCTAATATGAAGGCTTTAGGGGGACTTACTGGTCTCCTCAAAATCAAGCCGAGGTTGGACATCGTCGAGGCTCTAGTACCGTTTTGGGATCCCGCCCACAACATGTTCCACTTTTCAGACTTTGATTTGACACCCACGCTAGAGGAAATAGCGGGGTATGCTGGTCTCAATGACAATCTTAGAAGTCGGTACCCAGTGGCACCTAGGGCGGTGACTCCACATAAGTTTTTTGATCTGTTGAACATTAGTCGGGATGTCCAAGACCTCCACTTGTCTGAAGGTTTCTGCACTTTCTATTTTCTTTACAAACGTTATGGAGATCCCCAAGTTTATGAGGCTAACAACACTGGTCTAACTCACAAAGATCAGGTTAAATGGGAAGCCCGTCGGGAGCTAGCTTTTGTGGTAGCATTCTTGGGCACCTTGGTTTTCCCAAGAAGTGACGGATGCGCAGACATCGGGCTTGTGGGAATAGCAGATTTCATGATGAAAAATTCCAATGGCACACTTATACCGATGGTCTTAGCCGAGATTTACCGTGCTCTGACAATTTGCCAATCTGGGGGAAAGTTCTTTGAGGGATGCAACCTGCTCCTAAAAATCTGGCTGATCGAGCACCTCTGTCACCACCCAGGCTACATGAACTATGGCTTAACTGGTTTGAGTTGCATCGAGGAACATGGTACTCGGGTAAAAGGCCACCAATTTCCTGAGGGCACGGAAGCCTGGCACTCATATTTTAGTTCACTGACTGCAGACCAAATCGAGTGGACGTTCGGGTGGCTCCCTCTCAGCGAGGTTATCAATATGTCTGCTAAGTTTTGCTATCTCCTGTTAATGGGTCTGCGAAGCATTCAGCCATATGCCCCACACCGAGTCTTACGCTAGTTGGGGATACAACAGGGTGTCCCCCATGACGAGGATCTAAGCCAACAAGCCATTGATTTATGCTCAAGAGCTGCATTTCCTAAAGGCAGGGTCCGTCAAATCTGGAACGAGTGCAGGTTTTTAGAACCTCAAACGCGGGAAGAGACTTATCCAAAGGGGAAGTGGAGCCCGCCTACACTTCTTGGTATGGCGTAAGAGGCAGGGAGCATCAAGATCAAGAACGACCGGCAAAGAGACCCCACGTACAACAATTCACCGAGCAAACTCAAGAGCATTGGGCTTGGTTAGAAAAAGAGAACAGCTGCCGAGCCACCATAAGCAAGTTAGAGGCCCAGTTCAGGGAAATCAAGTTCGAAAACATTCTACATATGCCACAATTGAAGGGGAGAAAAATAGATTAGCCCAAGATAATGAAGTGCTCCGGGCACAGATACAAAAATTAAAAATAGCTGCTGAGAACCCAGAGAGAAGGGTATCATCAGGCGAAGGGTCCAAGAGATAGCTGACTACATCGTCACCAGATGCCAGGAATGTGAAGATATGACTCGGACCACTTTCTTCTCAGTAGTTATGATCTTCGTCCACAAGATAATGGACGACCTTTAGTGCCTCCGACAAGACATAACACGCAGGCCCGTGGCAAGGCCGAATGATGCCCCACCTGCCCCTGCAGCAACGAAAGCACTAATGTATTTTTGATGTTTTTCGAGTCTGTATTTCACTTTTCTGGTCGTAGTCATGTCTTGAGTTCACAGTAGTTTTTATATTTTTAGAAAATATGTGCCGAGTCTGTTTTGCAAACTCTGTAATTCCAAAAGTGGGCTACAAGTTTTCTGTAATTAGAAGTGTTTTATTTAATGAATGAAAATTTTTAGAATGATGCTTTTAGAAAAAAATATGCATTTTCTGTCCTTTAGGTTTTGCTAGCATGAACTACGTGATGATCTGATTCACGCGGCGCTGTGATACGTAGGCAATCCACATAGGATTCGATCATAGCCATAAGAAAGGAAACCGAGCGAGGAATAAAAATGCGAAAGCAATAACAACGGAAGAGAAAGAATGATAAAAAGAAAAACAAACCAAGAGATAAAGCCGGGATGAAGTACACAACTATTTCAAAAACATATAGAAAAGCATTTAAATTGATTAGGTGCATTGCATACCCCGTACGTGCGATTGCCTATGTGATAAATGTTTCAACCTAACGTTTTGTTGGTTTAATCTTAAAGGTATTTTTAGGTGGTTGGTTTTGCGGTAACCTGACTTCCCATCCTTACTTCACTAGATCAAAAGGGAGCATAGAAATGACATCTGAAAGTCACTTGCCAAGCATCAACTCTTTTGTGGAAGACCTAAACCCAGACGTCAACATCTGAGTCCACAACAGCTTAAGAGAACATGACTCTGTGTTGCCGCATGCTGGAAATATGCGGCGCATGGTCCAATGGTAGGGAACCACCCAGTACAATCCCGGGTTTCCCAGAGATAATCCCCAGGGCAGGAGGGACGTCCAACATCCCCATAAGCTACCCAACCACGTCATTTGGATATCCAACTATGTCGGCTCACTTTCCCGGAAGGCCTTCTGAGGTTCGCCCCCAGGCCTTGTTTTCTAGTGTGTCTTGCAACATTTTCACCGCACCACCAATCTCCGCCACGGCCCCACCAACTATCTCCGGGCCAACTTTCGAGCCGCCAGCATTCACATTCTAAACACCATCCGTCCATCAGGATACCGCTCATGCTACTCCCAATGCATATCCCCAACAAACTCAGCCTGAGTTCACTTTGGGACAGGATAAGAAAATCTTCGAGCACGAAGAAATAACTCGAAAAATGAAGAGTATTGAACAGAGCATCAAAAATATACAGGGGATGAGCGGGTAAAAAGTGTCTCCTATGCGGACTTGTGCATGTTCCCGCACGTCCATTTTCCTCTCGGTTGAAAAACCCCAAGTTCGAAAAATATGACGGACATGGGGACCCCATAGCCCATCTGAAAAGTTACTGCAACCAGCTCAGGGGAGCAGGTGGGAAGGAGGATCTTTTCATGGCATATTTTGGAGAAAGCTTGACGTGGATTGCATCAGAATGGTACATGGACCAGGATATATCCCGCTGGCACATATGGGATGACCTGGCATGGGACTTTGTCCGGCAGTTCCAATAAAAAGTGGACACCGCTCCCGATAGGAACTCACTATCCAATCTCAAAAAGAAACCCTCAGAGAGTTTCAGAGAGTACGCCATCAAATGGCGCGAGCATGCCTCCAGGGTCAAACCTCCGATGGATGAGGTTGAGATGGTCAGCGTCTTTCTACAAGCACATGAAGCTGATTAATTCCAAAATATGATGTCCGCCATGGGCAAACCATTCGTGGAAGCAATAAATTGGAGAAATGCTGGAGAATGGTCTAAAAACTGGTCGTATCCTGAGCCGATCTTCCATAGAAGCAAGCTCTCAGGCCATCCAAAGCGGTTCCGGGATTGCATCCAATAGGAAAAATAAAGAAGAAGGGGCCATGATGGTTTCTGATGTCAGGAAGCCTCGACAATACCCACGCCCATTTCCCAAAGCTTCCCAGCACTACTATCCTCACCAAGATGCAGCTTATGCTTCGCCCCCTTTTACCTATGCGGTAATGAACGCTCAACCACACCCCAGGCCGCAACAACAATACAATCAGAATAGAACTCCATCCCCAAAAAATAGCCATCGTCCCCCAGCTCCATATAATCAAAGCCCTCCTCAAAACAGCTACCCGTGCAATGCCTATCCCCGAGAACCACCAAGGAGACTTAACTTCACTCCCATCGGAGAGCCGTATTCCAGCCTCTTCCCAAAGTTGGTCCAGATGGGACTCCTGCAACCCGTACCTCCAAACGGGCAGAATCCCTAATCACCATCATATAGACGAGGTACCAGTTGTGCTTACTATTCCAGAGCAGTAGGGCACAACACGAAGGATTGCTGGACCCTCAAAAGGGCCGTGGAAAGCCTTATAGGACAAAATAAAGTGGCTTTAAGGAACGAAGAAGCTCCCAATGAGACGAACAATCCACTGCCCACTTACAATCATGGGCCCGTCATCGGCATGATTTTTGAGGACCAGGATTTCGATCCAGCTCTGAAGGCCATCATCGCCATCTTAGATGTAGAAATAAAACCCAAGTCGGCACCCAAACAAGTCAAGGAGATGAAAAAGAGTAACCCCGTCCCCCAGGTCACGTAAAAGGCTGAGGCTGGAAAAAATAAGGGACCCTCTAAAGACACTCTCCTTTACATCCCCAAGGCACGCAAGAAGGAACAAAGTGTGTTGAGACCTCCCAGAAGGTTACAATTCAACAAGGCAATAACCAAGGGCCCAAAAATGTACGTGTCGAAAGGGACGTATGCGGCACGGGGGAAAAAAATTTCACCCAGGCTGAATGAGCCCGTGGTTATTAGCTGCACGTCACAAACCCCCATGAAGAATACTACTGTCGTCCCATGGAATTACCATAGGACGGTGGTGACATACAAAGGGAAAGAGATTACTAGGGAAACAGGAGATATAAACTCTTTAGAGAAATACCTCGACCCGGAAGAACTAAACAAAAGCAAGTTGAAACGCTTTCCGCTTAAAAGGCCGATCAGTGCCGGAGAGGCAGAAGAATTCTTGAGGAATATGAAAACCTCTGAATATGCCATAATCGAGGAGCTCAGAAAGTCCCCCACTCAGGTCTCACTTCTACCCCTGCCGGTAAATTCAAACAAGCATCAGAAGATCCTGATCAAAACCCTCAACGAAGCATACGTTCTGGCCAACACCACAGTCGAGCAAATGGAAAGGATGGTAGAATGATTTTTTGAAGTCAACCGGATCTCATTAAGCAAGAATGATTTGCCCCCGGAAGGGGCCATCCACAACAAAGCTCTCCACCCAACTGTTAAATGTGAAGGTTACCATGTGAAAAGAGTTACGATGGACAGTGGATCTGGGGTTGATATTTTCCCTCTATCGACCCTACAAAGAATGGAGATCGGGACTGAGAGAATCAGGTCCAACAATGTGTGCGTCCGTGCATTTGATGGTATCAAGAGAGACACGATCGGGGAGATTGATTTGGTCTTGACAATTGGCTCTGTAGATTTTGAAGTGATATTCCAGGTCATGGATATGGATACTTCCTACAATTATCTCTTGGGAAGGCCTTGGATCCATGCGGCAGGGGTAGTGCAATCTACTCTCCGCCAGATGGTTAAGTTCGAATATGAGGACCAGAAAATCGTGGTCCATGGGGAAGACGAGCAATCTGTTTACAAGGGACCCATTAACCCCATGCCTGGAAGCAAGAGAGGGCAGCGAGCACATAGTCTACCAGGCTTTCGAGATTGTGGTTGCGGACCAGCATGTGGAAGGAACCCCGTGCCCTCAACCCTTTCTATCAAACGCGTCAATTATGGTCGCCAACGACATGATCAAACATGGGTACACACCTGGAAAAGGGCTCGGGGTGTCCTTGCAAGGCATTAAAGAACCCGTCACTTTGCTTACCAATAAAGTTTTTTGGCATAGGGTTTCAAGCTACCCGCGACGATGAACAATGGGCTGACAAACGTAAGAAAAATGGTTGGATATTGCCTCAGCCAATCCCACACATCACCGCATCATTTGTCAAGCTAAAGTATGTAGAGGAAGAGGAAGAGGCTTTCACGGCCGAAGAAATAGAAGAAATATACGGAGCAATGAGGCAGATGTTGTATGAGGCCCATATGGTCCAAACAGGAGAAGGCTCCAGCATCGCCGAAGTACAATATATGGGGCCTGATGCCAAGTTGAAAAACTGGGAGGCTACTCCGCTCCCCCTTAGGCGGGAGTCCCGGTAGTTCAGCTTTTGCCATCCTTTCTGCACTATGAGTTATTTCAGGGTGTAACGCAAGTGTTTTTAAATTCTTGCCTTTAAATTTCGATGTAAACCCTCCTATGTTCAAATTCAATGAAATGAAATCAAAATTTCATCGTCTACTATTCTTTCTGATTTTTGTTTACTTTTCTTATTTTTTAAGTCCTAATAATGCGGTTTTAAAAATATGACATGCTTGCGGACTTCATGCTCTGATCGTAATACGTCGTCTACCCGCGAAATAATCAATCAAGAACTGGAATATGACGAAGAAGAGGCCTTTAGGGAAATAAATCGAGAATTGGAACAGTTCGAGAATAAGGCAAAGCCAAACTTAAACGAAACGGAACCCGTTAACTTGGGCAATGAAGAAGAGATTCGAGAAACCATGATAAACGTCCACACAGATGAAAAGACTAGAGACGCCTTGATTCAACTCCTATTTGAATTCAAAGACGTATTTGCTTGGTCCTACGACGACATGCCCGGACTAAGTATGGACTTGGTGGTACACAAATTTCCAACCTACCCTGGTCATCCACCTGTCAAACAAAAGCAGATGAAATTTAAAACAGACATGAGTGACAAGATCAAAGAAGAGGTCGCTAAAAAACTAAAGGCTGGAGTAATCCGAGTGCTCCAATACACCACCTGGCTGGCCAATGTGATTCCGGTGCCTAAAAAGGACGGAAAGATCCGAGTATGTGTCGACTACCGGGATCTGAATAAAGCTAGTCCCAAAGATAATTTTCCACTGCCGAAAATACACATCCTAGTTGACAATTTTGCCAAACACGAGGTACAATCTTTTGTCGATTGCTATGCCGGATATCACCAGGTGTTGATGGATGAAGAAGATGCAGAAAAGACAACATTCACTACACCTTGGGGAACATACTGTTACCGGGTCATGCCGTTTGGTTTAAAGAACGCTGGGGCGACCTATATGAGGGCCATGACCACTATATTTCACGACATGATGCATCAGGAGACTGAGGTGTACGTGGATGATGTGATCATTAAGTCCAGAACGAAAAGTGACCATGTGCAGCATTTGAGGAAATTCTTCGAACGCCTGCGCAGATATAATTTAAAATTAAACCCAGCCAAATGCGCTTTCGGAGTTCCATCCGGAAAATTACTGGGATTTATAGTCAGTCGACGGGGTATCGAGCTGGACCCAACAAAGATAAAATCTATCCGGAATCTCCCACCCCGAAGAACCAAGAAGGAAGTCATGAGTCTGTTGGGTAGGTTGAATTAAATCAGTAGGTTCATCGCTCAATTGACCTTGACATGCGAGCCTATATTCAAGCTATTGAAAAAAGATGCGGCCATCAAATGGA
This sequence comes from Nicotiana paniculata, assembly GCA_005239505.1. Classification (NCBI taxonomy): domain Eukaryota; kingdom Viridiplantae; phylum Streptophyta; class Magnoliopsida; order Solanales; family Solanaceae; genus Nicotiana; species Nicotiana paniculata. Next base: position 3,887 of record MDKI01062697.1, on the reverse strand, counting down.
CAGACAAGTTCCAAGACGCTTTTGACAAGATTAAAGAATATCTGTCAAATCCTCCAGTGCTAGTCCCATGAGAACCAGGGAGACCTATGTTCCTATACCTGACGGTGCTAGAAAACTCCTTTGGGTGTGTTCTCGGGAAACACGATGCAACGGGAAAGAAAGAGCAGGCCATTCATTACTTAAGTAAGAAGTTTACAAGCTACGAACCCAAGTATTCTCAGTTAGAAAGGACTTGTTGCGCTCTAACTTGGGTTGCTCAGAAGCTCCGACATTATTTATTGGCTTATACCACCTACCTCATCACGAGGCTGGATCCTTCGAAATACATATTCCAAAAGCCAATGCCCACTGGGAGATTAGCGAAATGGCAAATCTTGCTCACGGAATTCGATATTGTCTATGTCACTCGCACAACTATTAAAGCTCAAGCATTGGCCGATCATCTAGCTGAAAATCCAGTTGATGGTGAATACCAGCCCTTGAGAACTTATCTTTTTGATGAAGAGATCAACTCCGTCGAAGTAATATCGGAAGGCGCTGGCACCTGGAAAATGTTCTTCGATGGAGCAGCCAATGCGAAAGGTATTGGGATAGGGGCAATCTTGATTTCACCCATAGGGCAACACTACCCTTCCACGGCCTGCCTCCGTTTCTTCTGTACAAACAATACTGCCGAATATGAAGCTTGTATAATGGGCATGAACATGGCCATTGACATAGATGTAGAAGAGTAGTTGATCATGGGAGACTCCGACTTGATAATTAAGCAAGCTCAGGGAGAGTGGGAAACTCGGGATGTTAAAATCCTTCCCTACAGATAACATGTGGAGAATCTTAGTAATCGATTTAAAGCCGTCGAGTTCAGATATATTCCTCGGTGCCACAATGAGTTAGCTGATGCGCTGGTCACCCTAGCTGCAATGCTGCCCTATCCGGGTAATGTTCGCATAGACCCATTGGAGATCCAAATCAAGGAAAGACATGGTTATTGCAACACGGTCGAAGTAGAACCCAATGTCCAACCATTGTATCATGATACTAAAAGATTTTTGAAGACAAGAGAATATCCCGAGCAGGCCAACGGAGACCAAAAAAGAACCATCTGAAGGTTCGCTAGCAGTTTCTTCCTAAGTGGGGAAGTACTGTATAAAAGGACTCCCAATCTAAATCTATTAAGATGTGTAGACGCCAAAGAAGCCGAAAAGATCATGGGCGAGGTCCATTCAGGAGTATGCGGCCCCCACATGAATGGGTACGTCCTCGCAAAGAAAATCCTGCGGGCTGGATGTTTTTTGATGACCATGGAGAAAGATTGTTTCGGTTTCGTCCGGAAGTGACATAAGTGTCAAATACATGGAGACCTAATCCATGTGCCACCTTCAGAACTGCATCCCATGTCAGCACCCTGGCCATTTGCTGCTTGTGGAATGGATGTCATTGGGCCAATCGAGCCAAGGGCCTCAAATGGGCACAGATTCATTTTGGTTGCTATCGACTATTTCACAAAATGGGTCGAGGCCGTCACGTTCAAAGCTGTCACTATGAAACTGGTGGTGGATTTCGTGCATGCTAATATCATCTGTCGTTTTGGTATCCCAAAAACTACCATTACCGACAACACCGCGAATCTAAACAATAACTTGATAAGGGAGGTATGTGAACAGTTCAAGATAACACACCGCAACTCGACCCCTTACCGGCCCAAAGAAAATGGCGCCGTTGAAGCAGCAAACAAAACATCAAGAAAATTCTCAGGAAAATGATTCAAACATCCAGACAATGGCATGAAAAGTTGCCTTTTTCATTATTGGGATATCGCACGACCGTGCGTATATCGGCTGGAGCTACCCCTAACCTATTGGTTTATGGCACTGGAGCCGTAATACCCGCTGAAGTCGAAATTCCTTCCCTTCGGGTTATTGTCGAAGCAGAAATTGAAGACAATGAGTGGGTCAAGACCCGACTGGAGAAATTAACTCTGATTGGTGAGAAAAGAATGGCCGCAGTGTGCCATGGACAATTATACCAGCGAAGAATAGCCCGCGGTTACAAAAAGAAAGTGCGACCTAGGAACTTCAAAGTAGGGAAACTCGTTTTAAGACGTATCCTCCCACACTACAAAGAAGCGAAAGGAAAATTCGTCCCAAACTGGAAAGGTCCATATATCATAAGGAAATTGCTACCAAAAGGAGCGTTATACCTGGGGGGACATCAAAGGAAATGAATCTGAAACAACTGTCAATGCAGATGCCATCAAAAGATACTATGTTTGTTCCTCTATATATTTGCAAGTATTCTGCAGTTGGGATGACGCAGGCTTTAATTCTCGCTACCCAAACAGCATTAACCCTTTTGCATACCTTTGAGCCGGTTACTCTTCTTTGATTCCCCTCTTTTGAACCCGAAAGTGTTATTGGAAAAAACAACAACAACAAAAGTTTCCTGAACTACGTTCGACTTGATTCCGAAAGGATACGTAGGCAGCCTCTTCCTAGGGTTCAGTCACACCAAGATAAAAATTCACATTTTCCCAAGAGTTTAAGCTGGGGCAAGTGTTAAGATTCAACAATGTGTCGCCGGAGGGGTTCCAAAGTTGTAATTCAATATAATTTCATTGCACTAAAACCCTGTTCAAGTCCTTTCGATCAATAGAAAAAGATTTCCAAAATGGGAGGATACAATTGTTTGGAGCTGATACAAGCAATGAGAGAAATTAAAATGAGAGAGTCTTATCAGTGAAAAACCCAGACGGACACTGTAAGGCGATGGTGAGTAGAGAAATTGAAAATGAGAGAGTCTTGTTAGTGAAAACTCACAAAGAGCACTACAAGACAACGGTAAGAAGAGAAATGAGAGAAGTTAGTTGGTGAAAACCCGTAAAGGGCGCCACTAATCGAAAAGGATAATGGATCACTGATATGGACGCGGTCCGGGGCAAGGTTTCTCGATCTCGGGATAATAGTTGTGATGAATTTCTGAGAGTCGGACGGTTTACACGAATCAGACATCCAGTCCAAAAGGAATGTCATGATCATTGAAGTCCGCATGCACTCCAGATAAGTCCTTCTTTCCTTTCCCCCGAAAGGGATACTTTTTTGTTTAAATTCATTGTCCATTTTGTCGTTCATTTTTCATTGAATCCCTTTCGGTCTAACTCTATCCCGAAAATAAGGCAAAGAAAGGATGGCAAGACGTGTTTACAGGGCTCTCATTTGACAAGGGCTAATATGCGAAAGACATCCAGCCTCGTCAGAGGCATTTAGTAGATCTCGACTGGCCATAGCGGCCGATACTTCAAACTCAAAACCCTTGAAAGGAGTAATTCAAATTGAAGTGCCTATAAATGCGATTGAAGTTGAAAGGTTGAGCCCCGCGTGGCTAACCATCTTGGCAGGGTTTGAAAAGCCGAAATATCCCATATGACCTAAAGTTACAGTTGGAAGAAAAGTCAGGAATGAAAAACCAATAAAGGCGAAATAAAGTTGGAAAGGTTAAATCCCACCGCGACTAACCGTCGCAGTAGAGTTTGAAGGAAAGCAAAAGGAAAGCAAGTGAAAGGCCTACAAAGGCAAAGTAAAATGTTGGGGTCCCACGTGACCGATCGCCATGGAGAAATCTGGAAAGCCGAGGCCTCCAGGATTAGAGATGAAACCCAATCCCCAGCAAGCAAACAAGAAAGCAAGTGGTTGAGGTGTTCATAAAAAGAACTGAGATCAAACAGTTGAAAATCAATGCCGCAAAACCAACCACCATTTCAAACTAACAAATTGTTCTTTGTTTGAAAATAGGAAACTTGTGCAAAAGAAACCGTGCAAAAAATCAGTTGCGATCAAAAGGAATTGCGCAAGAGCTAGAAGGAGCTCTGCAGCATTGACTCCAAAGAAAGG
>ML363576.1:0-19536 GCA_005239505.1 Nicotiana paniculata | reverse complement strand
AAGATAAAAGTCTAAAACATCAACGTTAGACCTAAATGAAATATTTACACTAAAATAGTATAGAATTTGGGTGTGGTCAAAAAGTACTTGTTTACACTCGGGACCCCATACAAACATACTAAAAAGTCCCATTACATAATTTGAACTTAGTCGAACCTTCAGAACACCCAAAACAACACCAAAACACCAGATCTACGTCGAATTCAAGCCTAAGAACTTCTAAATCTCCAACTTTCGCCAATTCAAGCCTAATTCTACATCGGACATCACAAAATCATTCTGAACACACTCCTAAGTCCCAAATCACCTAACAAAGCTATCCGAGCCATAAAATCCGCATTCCGAGGTCGTTTACCAATAAGTCAACTCTCAGTTGACTTTTCCAACTATAAGGCTATTTTTAAAGACTAAATTCTCAATTCTCACTATAGCTATTCTGAACCCGAGCCAACCGACTCTAACACATCATAAACAGCATAACCAACTCATGACAAGGCAATAACAACAATAATAATGTAAATTCTACGGAACGACCGACCGGGTCGTTACATTGTCCCCCACTTAAGCATACGTTCGTCCTCGAACGTGCCCAGAGTTGTTCCAAAAACCACCAAAATTGCCGTGTAACCTACCATGCACATATTCGGAGATGATTTAACATCACCGTGACCCATGTAGGTCTAATAGCACAACACAGTTGAAATTTTGAAGTCCAATCTTGACCCCTAAACCTTAGTACTACATTTTCACTTCCGAATCAATTTACAAGATCAAAATCCCAACACTATAAACTGAATAAGTTTGAGCACCTTGTAACAAGTCATATCCGTAACCTAAGATGAAATACCATGATCCACTGCATGACTCAAGCACTAGTGGCGATAACTACTAATCACAATAGTTGCTTTTAACAACCCAATACCGGTAAATAACCTCTTATCAAGCAAGGCCTCGTTCTAACCCTTTCATATACTACCAATGATGAAGGGAACACGCAAAAACTAGTAACCATTCGTCAGATAAGCATCAATACCACTATACCATCTAGATCCATAACTTGTGCAACTCGTGCACTCAATAACAACATCCCAAAACCTCAATTTATAAAATAAAGAAGACTCACACGAGAGGACTATCCTGCCACTAACACTTACCACACTGCATCATGCTAAAATCCTGGTATACATCGTGAGACCATAACACGCGAATTCGACACCAAGGATCATACATCCACTTAACTCCGTTACAAGACGTGATCCCATCCAACCACTGGACCACGTGAAATACCCTAAGCAACCTTGCTCAAAATCAATAACCATGCGAAATCGACATCAAGTACTCAAAGTTCATTGCCATAACCACGGGGAAATCGGACGACCATGCCACCCGAACCAGAAAGAACATAACCAACACGTCTCAATCCTGCAACACCCAATTACTTACCTTACTCAAATCTCCCTATACAGCCTCGATGGAACCACACCCTATGCACATATAACCAACGATCGCAACTCCTCGAAACACCGAAAGGTAACTCATAGATCACTCCAAGACACGAATAACCTTAATGACAATCGAATGGCAAATCCCTCAAAAATAGCATTTCGGAGTCAACAATTCCGACTCAGTGCATAACACACACCCATACTGGCCTACCAATAACTCTAAGTACTATTTCTCTCCTAAAGTTCATAATGGCCGAGTCATGGCATATACTAACACCTGACTAGCTTTGCTCGCATCCTCATAGTTTACAACCACAAAATAATCTGTTTATTAGAACTCTTAGTCTCAAAGTCCATGAAGCGCACAAAGTTACCATATCTGATCCCAACTCCACCACTCGAATATATAACATGTCTCAAATACCCAATCATTCCACGACGGGTACCCCCATAATTCCTCTGTGTCACCAAGCAACCTTGAATATCCGCATTTGATCCAACAAGAGAGCAACGTAACACCACTGAAGCACCCTTAACTCAACCACATTGCCCCTTCTAAACGTGTGCCCTCATCAAGCCACCCAATTAGTATATCATCTACCTAGTCATCTGAGACCGCCAGTGCTGATCTTCCTTCCAGAACTGAACTGTGACCTCACATATACCAATCTTCGCTATACACAAAATACCACATACGCCATGCCATCCTGATAAATATGAGAAATTCATGCTCCGTTCCTAGCCACAAACAACTACGTACCCAACTAGCCAAGAACTTTCCATTTGATCCCATCTAGAAGTAAAATCACTATACATCACATGGTCCTCACGCCAGTAGAAATATACATCTCTAACCGTGGTAGAAACCATCAAGAACTCCCGAATCACACTTGTACAACACCAAACTGCCAGGACTGAATCCTTCTAACTCAACCAAGCTACGCATGCCACCAAATTCCAAGAGAATTGCTAATAAACACCTGTAACAACTCATTACCTTATAAACACCCAAAGAACGAACCATACCCCTTATCATGCCGATCCGACCTACTACCAAGCTGTCCTATTTACCCAAGTTCCTTCTGACTTACTTTCAAATTGATACCTCTTCTTTCCATAATACCGCAATTCTCAATCCCGACTCACCGCACGAAATCCGAGCATAAAAATATATTGTCTAAGGATCGTAAGCCGCTGAATACTCCCTCATGCACCACATTAGAAATACTTACCCTGAAGAGACTTCCTGTGAATTTCAAGTCATTACCTTCACTTTCCTGATACTGATGGATAGAATCCATGATAATGCAAATACATCACAAGCCTTGACACCTTCCCCGTAAATCTTAGTTATAGACCTTCTCTCACATTGAAGATCCTCGATCGCTACATGTAACCTTGAATCCATCTGAACCAATCTCGAACGTCATTTACTCTATGCACTTTCAATTACACTAACCAAGTAAACAGAATGACCTGGCCCCACTTGCAATCCACATACTAGGACAGTAATCCACACCTTTGAAGCAACAATCAAACTCGTACACTGTACACACTACCCTTTCAAGTACAACTCAATCATTCAATAAATTCCATTATCCGTAAGGTACATTACAACCTGTATCGAAGAATTTCCCGTTACTCGAGCCATTCCCAAACTCCACCTGTGCAGGGCAATAACTGATTCACCAACATACCTCGAACCGAAACCAATGCAACACATAATCGTGTGATCAACTTATCAATAACGAACTCCTCCACTTGACTCAAATCCAAGGATCAAGACAAACAATAACTCACGATACCCACACATTATCACTGCCACCATATTGTGGCGGGATTAAACTAAATCCTTCATACCCTCCTATAACCCAGACCATCTAACCCTCAACCCGTATGCAAATATCGCATTCACCATTGTAATGATCATGCCAACTCCCACAAGCAAGCTAAACTCAAATTACAACATACATCATTTACTGGTAGAAAAAAACTTGCTACAGATAAACATAAGGGTCACACACCTCAAGACAACCCGCAGGAGATACCTGCTTAATCTCAAAATATTATCTCCCTATACACTTCCAAAAATCATAGCCATCACGCAATTACTATACCTTATTATATTAGAACACAACCACTGCCTGCCCCCAAGACATCCCATTTAATGGTATAAGAACCTGAAGCTGATGGCAATGCTAACACTGGAGCTGTGGTCCAGGAATTCTTTAGCTTATGGAAGCTCCACTCACACTCGTCTGACCACATAGATACATTCGCTGGACACCACGTTTTCCTAGAATGCTATTGAACTGATCCAACAATTCACACTTGGAGAACTTCACACAAATCTTCTCCTCCCTATATCCTTGTAATACCATCATCAAATGCCGAGTATGCTATCCCTGGCTAGGAGAGTACGACAGGATGCCATCAATAAATACAATAACAAAGAAGTCATAACACAACTGAATACACCGTCAATCAAATACATGAATGCTGTTGGGGCATTGGTCAACCCAAAAGACATCACCAGGAACTCATAACACAACAGAAAAATCTACTTCACTCCACAACTAAACCACACGAGAGGTCCTTCAATACACTCACAACTCGAAGCCATATTCTAACTCAATATAGATGTCAAATACTTAATGGTTCTTGCCACATTTCCCGCTAATCCATTCTTGTCACAATCAAACAACCTGAACACATCTAACTATCAATCAAACTCATCACGTAGTCATCTAGTCATAAAGTTCCATCAATAAGAACACAAACGGACATATAGGTCCCCCAACACATGTGCTCACCCAATTGAAATCTAACCACTCAAGCTACAGACAAAATCCGGCCTCAAGTCCTTCCGACTGGCCCATTATTAACATGTTAAAAATCACATCTCACCCATGGAAGTCACAAGCTGACGACGCACAACTGATACCAAGCGCTCGCGTGCGCATCCGAATACATGAAGGGAATTTCAAAGAGTTACGCTTTTTGGATGAATAAAATGGATTCGCACGACAAGAATTCAAGAATATGGAATGTTTCCTAAGGGTTATGCAGCCTCTTGAAGATAAGTACAGACATCTTCGTATCGATCCGCAAGACTCTACTAAATCTGCTCATGACCGTTGAGTCCTATGTACCTAGAGCTCTGATACAAACTTGTCATGACCCCAAATCCTAACAGGCCGTGATGGCGCCTATCGTGGAACTAGGCTAGCCAACCATCACCTTACTACGCATTTGTTCAATTATAAGAGTTCACAATTAAATGATAAGCAGCAAAACAAAATATAGAATAATGTAATTAAGTCTTAGCGTCCCAATAGTAGTCTAATAACTCTAACAAACCTCCCAAGACTGGAGTCAATAGTCATGAGCATCTAAGAATAAATAAATCTAACGCTGCTAAAACTATAATATATGTCTCTGAATCAAGTGCTAAAACTAAATAAGGAAGGGAAGTGGAGAAGCTGTGGACGCTGGACAGCTACCTCGAAATCCTGTAACAACTACTAACGAACTGAGACAGCTACTGCTCCAGACCGTCACCTGAATCTCTGCACAGAGGCACAAGGAGTCTTTATGAGTACGCCAACTCAGTAGTAATGAAAGTAAATCACAGTTTGAGATCTATAAAACACACACTACAAGACACCAATTCACAAAAACCAGTAAAACACCAAGTCATCAAGTAGTATTCAGCAAATACATAAGTTCAAAACCATTTCCCAAATCCTTTGAAACAAGTATAATATCAATATATCTCTGTGAAATCCTCCGTAAAAATTAGTTTGAAAACAAAGGGATTTATAGTTCAAAACTCAGTAAAAATCTTCATAAAACTGCCCCTCGGGCCAAAATCATTTATTGTAACCATTGCCCATCATGAATCCTCACCATCACTCGGTATTAGCCCATCAGGCATCCTCACAATCACTCAGTAACAGCCCCGCAGGCAATAATCATCACCCAATAGGTACCTGCGCTCACTGGGGGTGTGTATAGACTCCGAAGGGGCTCTTACATCCCAAGCGCTATAACAACATAAGGCCTGAAGGCCTCCTCACAATATAGGTCTGAAAGCCTCCCTCATATAAGGCCTGAAAGCCTCCTCACAATATAGGCCTGAAAGCCTCCCTCATATAAGGCCTGAAAGCCTCCTCACAACATAGGCCTAAAAGCCTCACTCAGTCAGACATTCTCAATTTTCCCTTAGGCCATAAACATACCGGGTTCTCGACCCAAAACAGTGTTCCATTTTTCAATAAATAGTATCAAATAATCTGAGTGTCACAACAATTTATCAGGGAAGGACTGAGTGAAAAATTATAACATATCAGTGAGGAAAATATAGTAAACACAACCGCCAAGGGGAAAATGGATCGGCACTAGGCCCCAAACGTGGCTTACAGCCCAAAACATATCAAAATAAATAATTACTATTTAAGCACAGGCTTAAAATCGGTTTAGCAACTCAATAGTCGCCTAAATAGGGAAGATGTTTCTAAAGTTTCAACCTTTGCATTCCAAAACCCGTGCAATGGTTCAAACTCGAGAGCCCTCGGCCATACCCCTTTACCTTCAAGTGCTAACACCCACTCTGCCAATTCCTCCCCATTTACCTCATCTAAATTCATTAAACATGCAGCAAAGGGGTCCTCAATAGTTAAGGACGCATCATATTCCTCCACTATCACATCCATAACATCAATTAGAGAGCAGTTGGCGAACTCACTCGGTCGCCTCATGGATTTCTGCACATTGAATGTGATTTCTTCATCATTAAGCCTCATCTTGAGCTCCCCAGTCTCACAATCAATGAGAGCTCTACCTGTGGCAAAAAATGGCCTGCCCAAGATTATGGGAATCTCTTCATCCACTCGACAATCTAGTATCACAAAATCAGCAGGGAACACAAACTTCCCCACTTGCACTAAAATATCATCAAGAATACCCCACAGTCTCTTCACCGTCCTATCAGCTAGTTGCAGCAGTATGGAAGTTGGTTTGGCTCAACCAATACCCAGTCTCTTATAAATGGCCAGGGGCATTAGATTAATGCTGGCCCCCAAATCACACAGTGCTTTGGCAAAACAAAAATTTCCAATGGTGCAGGGAATTGTAAAACTCCCTGGATCAGACAACTTTTCTGCTATTGGTCGTGTTACCACATCACTGCAAGTCTGAGTCAAAGTCATAGTTGCCAAGTCATGGAAATTAATATTCCGGGACATCAAGTCCTTCATCATCTTTGCATACCCAGGCATCTCCTTCAGAGCATCAATCAGAGGAATGTTTACCTGTATCTGCTTCAGCATATCCAAGAACCTTTTGTACTGCTCATCCTTTTGGTATTTGGTCAGCCTTTGAGGGAATGGGGCTGGCGGTCTCTTCTTCCCACTGATTTGGGATTTTTCTTTCTCAACTACCACCTCAACTACTAGCTCTGGGGTTATTTCCACTTCCTTTTCAGCCTCACTCTGCCCACTAGGTTCTCCTTCAGCAGTTTGCACGGTTACCTTGGTCAAGTTTGTGGAATCATCAATTTCGATTGGCACTGGTACTAGTGTCTCTGCCTGCCTGCTTTCAGAGCCAACTCTTGTTCCAAGTCTAAGTCCCTTCCACTGCGGAGACTCACTGCCATCATCTTCTTTGGGCCATGGTCCTTAGGATTCACCTGAGTGTCTTCAGGTAAAGTCCCAAGATGACGGTTGTTCACTGACATAGATATCTGGCACAACTGCACTTCAATATTTTTAATAGCTGCATCATGTGCATCTACTCTCTCACTCATTTTGGCAGTCGGCCCAATCACCTGTTGCATCATCGCTTCAAGCCTGGAAAACCCATCTTCTTGCCTCCCCCCATGTTGTTGCTGAGGAGGGTGGTATGCTTGCTGCTGATTTTGATTGTTATAACCTTGTGGCCTCTGATAAGGTGCCACATTACCATGAGGTCTCATGGAACGCATGTTTCCATTGTTCTGTTGCTGGTGAGGTGGTCTATACGGTTGAACTTGCTGACCCCAGTTTTGTCCCCCCTGTCTCTGGCCTCCATACTTTGACACATAATTCATGTTTTCTAGGTAAGGAGGGTGATCACAATCTGCATTCCAGTGATTACCAATTGGTTGACTAATGCAAGATGTGCATAAGCCCCCATTGGTAGTATCCACAATATGAACTTGCTACTTTATCCTCGACTCCTCTACCTTCTTAGTAAGAATACTCATCTGTGTCATTAAAGTAGCCATGTTCTCAGCCATAGTGTTGGACGGATCTACTGGCAGTGAGTGAACAACTGGGGTAATAGGAGCACCCCTGGTTGTCCACCCTGAATTCTGTGCCATCGTATCAAGTAAAATCTGGCACTCTCTCCATGTCTTGCTAAGGAATGCTCCACCAGCTGAAGCATCAACATTGCCTTTTACACCATCAGCCAGACCACTATAGAATCGCTGCCCCAACATTTGCTTAGGAATACCATGGTGAGGACAGATAACCAACATCCTTTTAAACTGTTCCCATGTCTCTTGTAGTGTCTCCATGGGCTTCTTTTTGAAGCTTATGATCTCATCGATTTTCTATGCTATCTTGCTTGGTGGATGGAATTTATTCAGAAATTGCTTGACCAACTCCTCCCATGTTTCAATAGAGTTGATAGGGAGGGAGTTGAGCCAAGTCTGGGCAACTCCTGTCACCGAGAACGGAAACAATAACAGTCTTAATGCCTCCGGGGTAATATTCGGCTGCCTTTGGGTCTTGCAGATGGAGAGAAAGTTCTTTAAATGCTGATGGGGATCCTCAAAGTATGACCCCGTAAATAGCCCCTTATTTTGCAACAAGTGCAGCATATTGTTTGTAATCTGGAAGGACTCTGCTTCAATATGAGAGACCAAAATCGCGGTTGCCAAGTTGTCAGCTGTGGGTTATGCCCAATCGTATAATGGCACCTCAGGTACAATGGGTACCCAGGCACTGCAATCCGTGCAGTTGGGTCACCCACACCATCACCAACATTAATGCTGTCTTCGTCGTTTAACTTTGCCATGTCTGGTTCTATGTGTTCAATGTGTGATTGTTGTTTGCTTCTCCGATTGGCCTTGTTCAAGACCTTGAAAACCTTTTCGGTGTCTGGCAATGCTTCAAATACGTCACCAGTTCTCGAAGAGTTTCTAGGCATGCACCTGTACCACCGGTTTAGCAAACGTTAGAAATTCAATATATGTATGAAATCAAAGAAAATCGACCATACTTAAGAATTTTCCTTCAACTACACTTGATAATACAGTTAACTCCCCGGCAACGACGCCAAAATTTGATCACGTTCAACTATGTCTATTAAAATACTAGGCGGGCGTTGCAAATATAATTCGGGTATTTTGCCTAGAGTCGAATCCCATAGCGAATTAACGTATCAAATGTTATCTTTAGATTACTAGATTCTAAATAGTCAACTTTCTCAAACGTTGTGTATATCACTTTGTGTTGTTTCTACTACTACAGCTGAACAGAAATATAAACTTAAGTTTAACTAACAATAAGATGTAAACAATTGGATTAAAGGTCTAAGGTTATGGTTTCCCCCGTTGGTGAACTTCCTTCTTGTATACTTCCTATAGTTTTGATTTAGTTGTCTCTATCAATCATGAACACTCCAGCTACCATAAATATCTCTCAAGTACTTATGATAATTTACTAGACACACTCTCTCAAGTTACGCTAGCTAGATTGCATTATAGTTCACTTTAGATTGCACCCGAGGTATCGTTATCTCTAATCCAACCTCTAAACCCTCGGTTATGACTCTCGCCTATATCCGGGAGTGGTGTTGTTCAAACAACTACCTAAACATGCACTCTCTCTCAAGTAGATACATAATAAATAGGCACAGCTAATTGAGGGCCCTTCAATTAACTACAACAAGAACGTAGTTGAACAAATACAGATTAACAACCAACCAAAACTATATTAATATCACAATAAATTTATCCCCCAACGGGTTCCACCAAAACCTTAGATTAAAAAGTTAGCTACTCATAATAATGATAAAAACTATAAAACAATTCATAAGCAAAGGTAAAAGCACAAAAGAAGGAGATATGGATTGATGCCCAATTGCCTCCTTGAGTCTTGCCCTTGCTTTTCTTATTCTAAAACCTAAACCCTGATTAAAATCTTCTCTTGGGATATTCAACCTTTTATAGTTTGTGTGGATTGGCCTTGAACTTCCAAAAACACCCACCAGCTTCTATTTTCCGCGTCTGGACTAGCGCGGGCGCGCTAGTCACGCGCTAATGCCCGCACTAGCTGGGTTATACACTGCCTCCGGAAAGCTGGACTAGCACGAGCACACTAAGGTCACGCTACAGTCCGCGCTAACGGGGTTTCCTACTGCCTTGCTAAATCTCCAGCCTTCAAATCACCCCGAAATTACCCCATGGCCTGTTATTCTTCAAATTCGACTGGATCGCCGTCATAAGTCCTCAATAGCTTATCATCATTTATCACACTTAAGATCGTGAAGCATCATTAAGTTAGAGTATAAATATACACTAAACTATGTGAATTTAGCCTATTATCACATCGCCCTGATGAAAACTACAACAATTATTTAATAGAGAGAACCACCAAAGATTGTGGTGGTACCGAACCATTCCTGATCTCTCCTTAACTAGAAGGTGCAAGTACATCATTAAGGTAAATAGCAGCAAGTCATGTCACGACCCGGTATTTCCATCGTCGGGAACGTGATGATGCCTAATATTCCATTTGTTAGGCAAGTCACATTAGAATATTATTGAATCAATTCTAATACACTTCAGTAATTAACAGCAAATAAGCTATAAAGAATGCGAAATATTATAAAAACTTCATCATTTAGCACTACCAAGATCTGATGTCACCATTCTCGAGCATTCTAGAATCTACTTCAAATAAAAGTCTGAAAAAAGTTCAACTGTTTGAATGAAAGAAACAGTAAACATAAAAGATAGACGAGGATTTCAAGGTCTGTGAACGCCGACAGATCTACCTTGAGTCTCCGGATAGCGGGTCCAACAGCTAAACTCTCGGTCAACCAGAGACGGTGCCAAAATCTTCACAGAAAGTGCAGAGTGCAGTATCAGTACAACCGACCCCATGTACTGGTAAGTCTCGAGCCTAAACTCGATGAAGTAGTGACGAAGCTAAGACAAGACACCTAGAATCAAACATGTATAGTTTAACAGTGTAATACAAGTAAAAGAACTAAACAGGTAATACTGGGAGGGGAAATATGAGATAGAGAATTACAACAGAAAGATAACTTGGACAGTAAATATACTATGAACCAACAAGAATCAATGAACACAATAAAGGAAAAGTGCACGGCATCACCCTTCGTGGTTTATTTTCATCCTCACCATAAAGTCAATAGAAACGACACGACATCACCCTTCGTGCATTAACTCTCATAACATGGCACGAAATCACCCTTCGTGTATTACACTCACAATATGACACGACATCACCCTTCGTGCATTAACACTCTCAACCTCACATAAAGTCAATAGAAACGACACGACATCACCCTTCGTGTATTAACACTCCCCCTTACCAAAACAATGAACAATGACAGTAGGGAGATAGAAACAACAAGATCAAATCATACTTCAACGTTCGGTTCCACAATCCCAACCTCAACTTGATTCAACATCAATCAATACCAAAATCCGTAAACATGATAATAATGATCAACATTACAATTAACTAGTCTAAGCGTGAATATTGTGATCAAGAAAAGCAACAATTACCAGAATAAGACCCACCTACATGTTATAACCCGACAAAAACTCATAGGTACTTGTCACCTCACCTATACGTGGTACCCAACATCTAAACACGTAACAAATAGATAATTAAGCCTTAATCCCTCAAGCCAAGTTTAACCACGACACTTACCTCGCTCCAACGACTAACTCAAAGCTCAATCACAACTTTTCCCTTCAAACAAGCCTCCTGACCAATAGAATCTAGCAAATTACCAACCAAAAAATTCAAATAAAGCCTTAGGAACTACCCACAATTGTAAAGAATTCAATTTAGGCCATTTTTTAAAAAGTCAACACCCGGGCCTGCTTGGTCCAAATTCGAAATTCTGACCAATACCCGATTACCCATTCACCCCCGAGCCCGGTTATCAAATCCCTAGTTTCAACCCAAAACGCCCCAATTTCACCATGAAAACCTTCCATTTTTGGTTGAATCTTATGAAAAAGTAGTGAAAGATTAAAAGAAATTAGTTTAAGATCACTTACCAATGATTTGGGGAAGAAAGGTTTTATGGAAAATCACATCTTGTGGTTTAGGTTTTGAAAATTTAGGAAATGAATCGAAAATCTCGTCTAAGTCATCTCTTGTTCAGCTGCAGGTACCACATTTGTGAACAAAACTTCGCATTTGCAAATGAACAATGTTTTCGCAATTTCCATAAATGGTTCGCAATTGCGAATGACCGGTGTTTTCACAATTTCCATAAAAGGTTCGCAATTGCGAATGAACAGTGTTTTCGCAATTGCCATTAAAAGTTCTAAATTGCGAATGAACAGTGTCGCACCAGAAACCAGCAAAACCCAAACTTCTCCGAAAATGATCCAAAACCACCCCGAAACTCATCCAGAACCTCCCGGACACAAACCATATATGAATTTCAATCATAAAACACGCTACGGACCTGTTCGTGCACTCAAAACACTGAAAAACAGGTCGTCGTATCCCGATATTGACCATGGTCAAACTCCCAAATTTTTCAACTTTACTAGTCTCTCAACCAATGATCCAAAAATACACCTAAGCCCCTCGAGACTCCAAACTTAAAGTGCACACCAATCTAAAAATATCATACAAACTCGTTCGTGCGACCAAATCGTCAAAATAAAACCTAGAACTACGAATTGGACACCAAATCAAATTAAATTTTCAAGAAAGCTTTGAAATCTCTATTTTTACCACCGGACGTCTGAATCACGTCAAACCGATTTCGTTTCCCACAAAATTTCAGTTATAAGTCAAAAATATTATATTGGATCTGTACTGGGCTCTGAAACCAAAATACAGACCCGATATCAACAAGGCCAAGCATCAACCAATTCTCAAAAACCATTAAATTTTCAGACTTTTAGTTTTCAACAAAAACTCATAACTCGGGCTAGGGACCTCCGATTTTGATTTCGGACATACGCCATGGTCCCATATTTCGATACGGACCCATCAGGATCGTCAAAACACGAATTCGTATCTGTTTACCAAAAATGTTGACCGAAGTCAACTCAAATGATGTTTTCAGGCAAAATTTCTTATTTTTATAAGATTTTTACATATAAGCCTTCCGGGCCAATACCCGGACTGCGCATGCAAACCGAGGAAGGCTAAAATGAGGTTCTAAAGGATTCAAGATACAAAATTTGGTTCAGAAACATAAGATGACCTATCAGATCATCATAAGTCATGAAAGTATGAAGAGGTCTAACATTTTTACAGGAGAAACAATGATTAACACGTACTCCCTCTGTTTCAGTTTATGTGAACTTATTTACTTTTTGATCCATTCCAAAAAGAATGACCCCTTTTTAAATTTGGTAATAATTTAGCTTAAACTTATAATTCTACCCTTAAAAAAAGCTTTTATAACCATACAAATACTCTGGACCCCTTTTTGTCTTGTTAGGACCACAAATTTCAAAAGTCTTCATTTTTTATTTAACTCCATGCCCAGTCAAACATATTCACATATATTAGAACAGAGGGAGTAGCATTTAAAGCATGAAAGGCATTTAGGGCTCATAACAGTTAAAGCAAGGAAGGAGATAATAAAGGAAAAAATGGAAAAATCAGGAAACAAGTAATTCGGCGGCGTATAAGAATTCGTCACCTCGTATATACGCCGGAACACATGAAATTCACAAAGCACATAGTTCGAGGCTTCCTAATTCCCTCAAATCAAGGTTAAACTCAGCACTTATCTCACTTCGTAGTCAACTTAAAGCTCTACCGGGGCCTTTCCCATAGAATCCGCCTCCCAACCATTCGTATCTATTCACAATTGACTCAATAATATAAAATATTGCTAAAGGAATCAATTACAATGCATTAATTTAGAATTTGCACACTTTTTTCCATAAAGTCAAAAATCGACCCCGGGGTCCGCTTTGCCCAAACCCTAATTTTACCCAAACCCCAATTTCCACCATGAAAATCATAGATTTTAGGTTGAAATCTTATGAAATGTAATGGATAATTGAAACAAAAGTAGTTAGAATCACTTACCAACAAATTGGGGAAGAACATTTCTTGGGAGAATAGCCTATAGGGTTTTCTAGCATTGAAAATTTAAAAGAATGAACAAAATCCTATTTTTGGGAATGTTTTAATCACTGGCGTCAGGTGTTCATTGCGTTCGCGTGAAACCTGACGCGTTTGCAAAGAGCAAAGCCTCAATGGCTTACGCAATCGCGGGAGACTCCACTTATTCGCGAAGGTTTAGCCCGCCTAACCTCCGCGTGGACTCGCGATTGCATAGAGTCACCTCAAATTCCCAAACCCCACCTCACTAAACTACGCATTCGCGTGTGACCGGCCACGTTCGCGTAGAGCAGGCCTCCTAGTGCTCCGCGTTCGCGAACATGGTCCATTTGCGTAGAACAAAATCCTCCCCCAGCACAGATCTCCTCCACGATCGCGTGAATGGATTCGCGATCGCGAAGCACATCACATCAGAAACCACCAGAAGTGAAGAAACAACAAACTTTCTAAGTTCAAAAGGTCCATAGGCTATCCGAAACTCACTCGAACCCTCAGGGTTCCAAACCAAACATGCGCACGAGTCCAAAAAATCATATGGACTTGCTCTCGCGATCAAAACATTAAAATAACGCCTAGAACTACGAATCAGACACCAAACCAAATGAAATTTTCAAGGAAACTTTAGAATTTCTATTTTAGCAACCGCATGTCCGAATCACGTCAAACAAATTCCGATTCTCACCAAATTTGACAGACATGTCATAAATATAGTAATGAACCTATACCGGATTCCGAAACCAATACGGACCCGATATCAATAAAGTTAAATATTGGTCAATTCTTTAAAATTATTAAACCTTTAAACTTTCAAATTTTTTACACAAAGATATAAATCGAATTAGGGACCTTCGAATTCGATTTCGAGCATACGCCCAGGTTCCACACGATACGGACCCACCGGGACGTTAAAATATGGATCCGGGTCTGTTTGCTCAAAACGTTGACCGAAGTCAACTCAAATGGGTTTTAAGGCAAATTTTCATATTTTATCAATTTTTAACACAAAAGCCTCTCGAAAATGCACCCGGACTGCGCATGAAAATTGAGGAAGGATTAAAGAAGCTATCGGAGGCTTCGAAACACAGATTTAAGGTTTAAAACTCTACAAGACCTATAGGGTCATCACACACACACACACACACACACATATATGAAGTGTGAAATAATTTTATCATTATTATAATTATTTAAGGTTACTTACATTATCCTGGGGGGCAGATTTAGGGGGCGGAAGGGGGTTCATCCGAACTCCTTTTGCCGAAAAATTACATTGTATATATAATGCACATTCTTTATTTTACCTCTATATATTAAGTTTTGAATCCCCTTGACACAACCTAAAAGTGTAGCTTAGTGGTCAAGGGGGTTCAAATCCTTTGTAAGGTCATAGGTTCAACTCCCACTACCTACAATCATTTTTAACGTTTTTCTTTTTGAACCCCCTTCACAGATATCCTGCCTCCGCCACTGCATGATCTTATGCAGATAACCTGATATAATTGATAGTGCACGGTTCATGGAAAGCCAATTTGAGTACAAAATCATTCTTATTGTATTATTAGGCATTTCTTAATTCCATAATGTTCACTCGTTGTAATTACAAACTAATTCTTAAATAATTCATAAATAAGTGTTGAAAAGAATAGAGAAAATCTGCCGAAGATCATGGAAGTAATCTTCAGATTCTTGTACTTTTTATCATTCACAATAGAACAATTATTTCACAATAGTAAAAAAATTGTTATAACGTAAAATCTTCATTCATCCTATGATATTAAATTATATTTCTCCAACAGGAAAAAGAGATGAACAGTAAATGAAAAAAAAACAAGCATGCAAAAATAAAATAAAATAGATATACATTATATGCAGTGAGTGAACATAAAATATAAGATCAGCAGGGGCTGTATAGTGAATGAGGCATCCCGTGTTCACGTAGGCAGGCTACCCTAATGCAAGCATCAGTGGCTGACTTTACGATCTATTGCTCTCGATTATGTTGGCAAACCTTGGCCTCCAATCAGTCTGTATGGGTTAAAATCAGATTGAGGATCACGTCATGCAGGAAAGGACGTGAAGAGCGATTCGCAAACCATTACGACTGGCGTGATCGACCAGTAATCGCACGAGCCGAACAGCCCAACGACCATTCGCGGCCGAGGTCGAGTATTATAGCTAGGAATAACAACTAGTTCTTTACTAGTAATTTTAGAAGGAATATTTTGCTGAATATTCTTTCTGATTGTACTTTAGGGTTCTTTGGAAAGATCCCATATAAATGTAAGGAAAGATGTGGGAAAACGACATGTAATATTCTCTATGATAAGAACACTTGTAAAATGATAAGCTCTCACAAAAAATACAAAGAACTATTTTTAGCAGAGATCAAACTTTTTTGTGGATTATCTATTGTCATTTCCATCAGATTCAAAAAAGTGCATGATATTCTCTCATACTCTTGTCATTCATCATTGTAAGAGAAAGGAATCCTTCACCCTCTTCAATATTGGGTGATTCTTTCTCTCTATTTATATTTATTTCCATTTAATATTATTTAATGCTTAATATTCTTACATATTATTGTATCCAGTCACCTTTATTGTTAAAACTTTTATTCAACTATACCACTGTTCGCACTATTTATCTCTGATTTGGAATTACTAGCTCTAACTAGGATTGACCCATCTTAATAACCTATTAGTTAGTTTAACCAAGGATTATTATGTTTTGGTCAAACAATTTGGTGTCATCTTGTCTTTTCCCGCGTACATAGTCTAACATGGCAGGTAATGGAGATGAAAGAATTAAAGCAGTTGCCAGTCTTACCACCAACCTCTTAAGCACCATCAACGAGGTCCCTCAAACAGACGAGGAGAATGTGATACCAAACGCCTCCCCCAGGTGGAGTGGTTCACCCCTCCCTCATGGAAGCGTCACAACCTCACATGGAAAAGGGTCCTCCACGTCCACAAGGGAAGAGGCACCACCAGCAATAAAAAAGCTACTCGAAGCATGGTTAACGATAACGCTGACTAGTATACTCGACAAACCTATGCACAGGACGAGCAGGGAAGATGCAAGAGTTTGCATCATACCAGCGACAAATGAGCAGCACAACCCTACTCCTGTAACAGGTATCACTCACAACGTTAATGATGCAGGTAACGACACCCTCACAGCCATTTTGAGAAAGATGGAGGAGATGGAGAACGAGAACAAAATGCCCCATAACCAAATGAAAGAGCACCAAGAAAGGGTGGACAAAATACCGGGCTCCCCAAAGCTTTTACCAAAACGGGACGCTGGCCAGTTCGTGGAGCAACCATATAGTGACGAGGCTGCACCACACGCCATACCTAAAACCTTCAAAATGCTGCCATACTTGAAAATATATGACGGTACGACGGACCCGGAGGATCATGTGACCCACTATGTCAGCATAGTGAAAGGCAATGACCTCGCCAAAGAACAAGTGTCCTCCATACTGCTGAAAAGGTTTGGTGAAACCCTAACCAGGGGAGCACTGACTTGGTACTCATAGTTACCTGCGCGTTCTATAGAAACATTCGAGGAGATGACCGTCAAGTTTGTCACCGCCCATGCCGGGGCTTAAAAAGCAGAGGCGAGGTTGAATGACATATTCTCCATTGAACAGTCACTCGGCGAAGGACTTAGGGACTTCATCGCCCGATTCAACCGTGTGAGAATGACTCTTCCAAATGTATCAGAGAGGATGGCGGTAGCAGCTTTCCAAAATGGGCTAAACAGGATTGGTTCGCGGGCAACCAGAAAATTGTTAAGCCGACTCATGAAATACACCCCAACCACTTGGGACGAGATACACAACTCCTACTGTGCCAGAGGAAGAACTGACGAGGACGACCTCAACTCACCAATTCAAAGGTTGACCTCATTCGAAATGGAGTCGAGGAAGGAGCGCATAAACGATAACAGAAGGGACCATGAAGGCCCATGCCCCAATCGTGAAAGGCACCAACCATATGTTAGAATCGCTATTGTACCATCCCTCGTCATGGCGACGGCCCAACCAGGCCACATATAAGGACTCACCAAAATGAAAGAGGTATGCCTCCATTACTATCTGATCACAATTTCTATGTTTCTCCTTCAGAAATAGTCTACGCCCTGGAGAAGCTCAGCCCAAAAGTGAGGTGGCTGCAAAAGATGAAGTCCGACCTAACAAGATCGAAGACTGCATCGCTTTGAGGCAAGAGGCCGTGAACATGCTCCACCAAGGGCATTTGAAAGAACGAATGAGCGACCGAGGAAGGGAAAACTTCACTCGAGTACACGAACATCATCAGGGTCCATCGAAGCCACCCTCCCCATCCCGCACCATCCAAATGATCATTGAAGGATGCGACGACGCGTCAATCAACGACGTGAAGTTCACAACCACCAATAAGCTGAAACGGTCCATCACACACGAACGGTATGACAATCTCATTGAAAGTATCATCTTCGATGAGTCAGATACCTACGGTTTGTTATTCCCTCATTATGATTCCCTTGTTATTACTTTGCGCATTTTAGATACTAACATAAAATGTATTATGGTCGATGATGGGAGAGGCGCGTGCATCATCCACCCTCGAGTATTCACACAAATGAGACTCGAGGATAAGATAGTGCCGCGTTGCATCACAATGACAGTTTTTAAAAATGCAGTTGAGCGGACATCTGGAGAAATCACGCTACCCGTCCTGGCCGGCAGCGTCACTTTGGAGACCACATTTCATATCATGGATCAGGACACCGCGTACAATGCCATCATAGGTCAGCCTTGGATACACGCCATGAGTTCCATCCTTCCAGTTTATATCAGGTCATCAAATTTCCCACGTAATTCAGCATACGTGGCTGATCACGCTCAACTATGTCTTGTAGAAGACTAAGCGGGCGTTGCAAATATAANTACTCAGCTGTCACCTGATGTTATTTAAATTACTAATACTAAATATTAAAACTAAAGATTAACTACGCTAAGGTATAAACAATTGTAATAAAATTCTTAGGTTATGGTTTCCCCCGCTGGTGAACTGACTTCTAGGATATTCGTATAGCTTGATTAATCGTCTCTATAAATCATGAACGCTCTATCTACCATAAATATCTCTCAAGTAATTATGATAATTTACTAGGCGCACTCTCTCAAGTTACGCTAGCTAGATCGCATTACAGTTCACTTAGATTGCACCCGAAGTATCGTTATCTCTAATCCAACCTCTAAACCCTCGGTTATGACTTTCGTCTATACTCCGGGAGTGGTGTTGTTCAAACAATTACCTAAATATGCACTCTCTCTCAAGTAGATACATAATAAATAGGCACAGCTAATTGAGGGCCCTTCAATCAACTACAACAAGAACGTAGTTGAACAAATAGAGTTTAATCAACCAATCAAAGCTATATTAATATCACAATAAGTTTNGAACCCTAACCGTGTAGGAGACTTCTATTTCACTTGGGAAACACTTAAACTCGTCAAACTCGGACTTGGGCGACAGTGGAGACCCCGGGCGTTTGGGCTCTAACGCCCCCCTAACGCCTGGGGGGGCCTGGTGTTATGGCCCTAACGCCCCCCTAACGCCATGGGGGGCCGGGCTTTATGGTGTAAACGCCCCCCTAACTCCAGGGGGGGCCAGGCTTCATGGGGCATCCCTTTAGCTCCGTTTCCATTTCCAATTCACCTACACATGAAATAAACTCCATTAAGC
>MDKI01282613.1:0-19099 GCA_005239505.1 Nicotiana paniculata | reverse complement strand
ATATATATATATTAAAGGAATAAAGTTACCATATATAATTGGCATTGTGGTTAAGCCAAGTAGCAAACTAATAAATGTCAATAATATATGATATGATATATATATATATATATGTATATATATATAAAACTGAATTTGAATTAAATTATAATTTTGAATTTATAGATAAAAAAAATTAAAATTAAAATTAAAATAAAAGAGAAATTTATCTTTTATTATCATGTTATCATACTTAATTCGGTTAATGATCATATGCAATCATGTTAGGAATTTTTTTTATTTTTTCTAATTATTTAAATACTACTTCACCTATGGCAAAAAAGAAGGAAAAACTACTCCATATAACTACAAAACTCTCTTACATTTAAAACGCAATAATTATAGTTCTTTAAGACACTATAGATGGATTAAAATAAGGCAAATTTCTTTTAAAATAAATGTAATATATAGGATACACGTCTATATTTATCCAGATAACACAAAGGAGTTTAAAAATTGAATAAAACTCACTTACATATATAATGAAGTAAACCTACATGCTGGAGAAAGAAACATCACAAAAATTGTCAATATTAAAAAAAAAAAAAAAAGTTCTTTTTGAAGAATGTTTGTTTGAAGAGTCAATTTGTATAAACGGACATCAAA
Source organism: Nicotiana paniculata (assembly GCA_005239505.1). Classification (NCBI taxonomy): domain Eukaryota; kingdom Viridiplantae; phylum Streptophyta; class Magnoliopsida; order Solanales; family Solanaceae; genus Nicotiana; species Nicotiana paniculata. Next base: position 18,454 of record MDKI01282613.1, on the reverse strand, counting down.
CAAATACCAAAACTTTGGCTATACAATTGTTATCATTAATTTCAATTTAGCACATTTTAGGAATTGAAGGATATAAGTTGAAACCTCTTCATTTAGCTGCAGTCAAACTAATATTGCAAGGGTATAATATTTTTTTCGTTAAAGAATATTAGTTTTGAATCATTAGATTAAGTGAAAGGTTTTTTTTCTCGAATTCAGCAAGAAGGATATTAGTTTCTAATTGATAGTTTCTATAGCGATTTTCAAGTGTAACAAAAAGTATATTTTAATAAAATTGGTAAGACTTGAAATATATATTTTTTAAAATGTAAACAAATTATTCGAAATGGGGTTATTTTTTAAAAATATAATGTAATTTTAAAAATAAAAATATAAGATATTTTTGAATTTAGTAGAGAGTTTTTAAAATTATTACAATAGAAGTCATATCATAGATAAAATAAAGAAACCGAAATCTTATGAAATATTTATAAAATATCTGACCAACTTTATTATTTACCTTTTATAGATAATATATATAGATGATATACGACAACACACCATTATACACATATTATATATAAATTATATATCCTTCAATTTTTTTAATTTAAGTGATTGAGTGAGCACCTAATTAGGTTGATTATATAAAGCCAAAATAAAAATATGAAAGAATTTCAACCAAAGACTAAAAATATAAATAAAGTTCTTATGTAGACAAGTTCTATTAAAACTCATCCTTTTATAGCGAAATAAAATATTTTTTTTTGTAAAAAAATAAAGAAAGGCAAAAAAAATAAGATAAAAGAAAATAAATATAGAAAAAAATGTATGAAAAATGTAAAAACATAAATAAGATATGACAACGAATTTCCTCTTCTATTTCATTATTTTTGAGTATAAAAATTTTTGAAATTGATCTCATCAATTTTTAAAAAAAATTCAACTCAAATATATAGATTATAAGATAAGGATATCTTAGAATAATTTTTTCAATTTACATTGTGTGTCGTTTTTAAAACATCACTATTACTAACAAAATGATATGATATTCGAATTTGAATTGAAATACAATTTGAGCAGTTTGTGTTGAGGTTAAGCCAAATATAGTGTCGAGAAAAAACTACTTGACAATTTTAAGACAATATATGCAATGTTATATATTAACAATCAACTAATTTAACATTTAATAATTCAAAGAACAACAAACAATTATACATAGGGTATTCAAAATTAAAAATTTGTGGCTAGAGATATTGATAAACTTAAAATGGAGTCATTGGCCATGTACTTGGAAATTCCTTATTTTCCAAAAGAAATGTTGGCCTACTTCCATACTGTATATATCATATAACCCCTTCAGAGTATTGATGGAACATGATAAAACATTCATATTGCCTTGCCAGTCATACTGAAAAAAAGTTTCACGGGCTAAGAATCATTCAAATATTTAGCCGATTAAAGTGGATTTTAAATTAAGAATAATATCTTCATTTGCATCATTATAAAGATAATCATTACTGAAATATATATAAAGTTTTAGAAATTGGAATTTCAAAATAAAATATTTTTGAAATATAACAACATACCAAATAAGAGTTCAAGTCGTAGTAAAAGAATCACGTCATAAACAAAAAATTATTCATATTTGTGTCAACCTTTGTGCTTTGGCATAAATACGAGTTATTATTTCGCTTTCTAGTTGTTTTATGTTCCAATGACACCAATGAGAATGATGCAAAAATAAAATTATCACTACGAGATTTGAGAAAACATTCGTCTTTTTTCATGTAGTGTGTCTTAATTATTATCTAACGATTTCCATAATTATCTAGAAGGTAAATTTAGAAGGTTTAATGTTATTTACATATAATTCAAATAACTCAGATATTTAAATGGTTAACGTCAAATATCAAAATGGAGTTATACTGAAAAAAGAAAATTCACTGGCTAAAGAATGTTGTAATTTTTTAGATAGCCGACTAAAATGAGTTTTGAATTAAGGATAATATTTTCACTTACATTGTTATAAAATTAATTCTTATTGAAAAATAAAGTTTTGGAAACTGAAATTTTAAAATAAAAATATTTTTGAAATATATCAACACACCAAATAAGAGTTCAAGTAGTAGTAAAAGAGTCAGGTCGTATCCAAAGAGTCCTTCATCGTCTAAATCTTTGATTCTTTTGTGATAAATATGATTGATTTGACTCCTGACTATTTTTCAGATCTATGACACCGACGAAAATGATATCAAAAAAGAAAATAGAAATTTCTATTATATAGAAATGAGAAGTTGGTAGACCAAGGGTATATTTATCATTTCAAAAAATTCCTACTTTGTTTGCAATTCTTAAATGCTAACTATCATTGATACACATGGGACCCACATTCTCATAATTACAACACTTCTTTAAATGTTATTCTATGTTAATTGGACTATTTTTATGGAGAGTACTGCATGCAAATGACCATTTGAAACGTTCTTTTTTCTCATTGGTAAAATTATTAATTTTGGTTTTGTTAACTAGAAATTTTCACAGAGAAAGTAAACTTATTTTTTTAAATTAATAGTAAGTTTTTTTTAATCTTTTATCGTATTTTAAAGAATGATGTTGTTCGTGTTAACTTTCATCAAGTAGTTGATTGTTCCCACTATTGAAACTCTTGTGAAACCAATTTGGACGTATCCTAAAATAATTTACAGATATATTGGTAAGCTTCTTATTCTAGAAAATTTATTAATATAGATTACTTGCAGTTTTAATGTATTCTCTTATAAAATATTCAAATAGAAAAATAATGTCATTCAAATTAAATTTTCAATTTGATGTTATGTTTGATGTGGATGTTAAAATGGGTATTATAGCACATAATCTTTTTATGTTAATTGGAACAATTTAAACATATTATAATTTATGATTTAGTTTTAAGTAAATTATTAACATAAACTAATTATAAATTGTGATCTCCAATATCATTTTCTATCCTTGATTAAATGAATATAACAAGAATCAATTTATTTATCAAAAAATTAATTGAGTCCCGACAAACAATAATTTTAAGACTATACGGGCCTTTCCTCATCTAGTAACTAGGAGATTTGAGGTAAAAATTGCACGGGGCGCTCTATTTGGTCGCCCCCATTTAACCTATACCCATTTTTTTAAAAACTTTTAACTTGTACCCACTTTTAAATAACTTCAGCCCCCTTTCTCCTCCTCCTTCTCCTCCTTCGTTTTCTTCTTCTTCTTCTTCTTCTTCTTCTTCTTTCTTCTGCTGCTGTTGGTACTGTTATGGAACTTCAGTTCATGAGATGATTGCCATAAATATGTTTATCGGATTATTTAATAAATTATAAATAATTACGTAAGTTAGTAGACAATAATTTACGAGTATTTCCACGTACGTAAGTTAGTAGACAATGATAATTTTGTTCTTTTCACGTTTATTGTTTCCAAAATTTATGATTTAGATACTGTTGGCAATATGATTTATGATAATTTATGATTTATTTATCTAGTATAAGATTTTTCAAAAACTTCAGCTTATATAGTGCTGAAGTTTTTACAAATGAACTAAATAACTTCAGCTTTAGAGCTGAATTTCACCAGTTACAAAACAAACTGAAGTTCACCAGTTACAAAACAAAAACTTCAGCTCTAGAGCTGAAGTTCGTCAGTTTCAAAAACAAAAACTTCAGCTCTAGAGCTGAAGTTCGCCAGTTACAAAAACAAAAACTTCAGTACACTTGGTTCACCACACTTGCTACTTCAGATCCGTCTACTAGAATGTTGAAGTTTTGCGTGATTGCCTTTGCTACTTCAGCCTCGTATGCTGAAGTTATGCGAAAAAGTGGGTACGCTTGTAATTTCTTTTGTAAAACAAACACAAGTTAAAACGTGACACAAAAAGTGGGTATAGATGCAAATGTACGAGATTTGAGAGGAAGTGGCTAACCGTGCACTTCCTTTCGTTTCTACACATTTTCTCCAGCTGATCCAACTAAGCCCAACAAGCCCAGACCGCTAAAGCAGCCAATTAAGGCGGTCAATCAATCCTCCGTTGCAGCGAGTCCCTAACACGCGTAGATTGGGAACGTGGCCAACCGCCCAGTTAGCACTCATAAAAAAAACTTCGCGACAGGGAACCAAATTATTATTATTATAGTACAACATCGTCAAAGTAAATTCACGAATCGATAATTCCAATTTAGAGAATCCTGAGGTTGTTTCACTATTTAAGCAAACAATTGAAATCTCAATCCAAATTTATCTGAAAATATAAACATAAATCTGAATTTAAAGAATTCAAATAGAGCCAAATGCATATAGAAGATTCAATCGAACTAATTTAATTAGTTTTCCTATATCATTTTTCTTCTCAATTATTGATATTTGATTTACCCATTTTTCTTTGTTATTATCTCAGAGATTTTAATCCGAGGTAGATTTTAATGGCTGTAGCCTCTGATCAAGCCAAAACCACCTGCAGTCACTGGTAAGTTCTAACCCCCCTCTCCCACTCCCCCATTTTGTTGGAATTTATACCAATGTTACTATCTGCATAAGCCTTGATGGCAGAGTTGCGCCGTAATTAGGCTGGGGAGGTAGTAGTACCTGGTGAAATATTTGAGGTCGGGCAAGCTGATCCGAATACCACCGTCATAAAAGAAAATTATACAGACAATTTTTTGTTTGTTTGTAGCTGCAGTGCCCCTAGCGTGGTCACACTTGTATGGTATCTTGCTGGTGGGGGTAGTAGGTACCCGGTGCAATAGCAGAGGTATGCGCAAGCTGACCCAGATACCACCGTCATAAGAAAGATTATGCAGACAATATTTGGGTTTGTCTGCCCCTATTGAAGAAGGAGAACTGTATAAAGACAGTATACAAGTGTGTTTTGATGATTGTGATACTTGGTAGATAACTGTGCTCGAGTCTGTAATCTCTTCTGACACCATCTTGGTGTGTTGTTTAATGAAATATTATTGATTTATCAGCAAATATTGATCATGATTTCGCTTGATTAATGGGATATATTAGTTGCAAGTTGTTTTTTCCTATTACTGATTGCAATGTGCATAAGGTCCTATTTGGATAAGTAAATACTAGCTAGTTTATGGTGTCTACTTGTGGCTTGTCATGTTGGCGGAAGTGAATTCCTTATTGAGTACCCTCATTTTGCTGCCAATGGAAACTGAAGAGTTCGGGTCTTTAATAGATTATGAATTGATGCGATGTGGATAATACACTGTAAAATTCTACAATGAAGTGATGAACCTTACAGCTCTATATTTTAATCTAAGCTATAAGACATATAGTTTAACAGCGGGTTGCCATTCGTGCATGACCAGTCGTACCATGCTAGATGTCATCTTTATTCATGTTTCAGCCTTATATATTTGTCAGTTTCTTATTCTACATATTATCTTTTCCTATGTGCTTGTATATTCATTACTTGCTAATTCGAATCTTTATGTTTCCAGTGACAGAGCGATTCCGTCTTCCAATCTTGATTTGCATGTTGCTCACTGCTCCCGGAAACTTGAAAAATGTAAAATCTGTGGGGATATGGTTCCGAAAAAACATGCAGAAGAACATTTCTTGAGCACTCATGCTCCGGTAAGTGAACCAATTTATTTGATCTCTTCATTTTGTGGATGATGCCGAGAGGTTTTACAGGGAAAAAGTCCTTTTTTTCTCCTTCTCTAATATCACCTTCAGCTTTTAGACGCAAGGAGCTCTCAGTTACCTGTAACTGTTAGTCCGTTTCTGAGATAGATTTCTAAATTTGATCCATTCAATTGCATTTATTTGCCTTCCAGTTTGCTTCCAGAACTGTTTAGGGGAATATGCACTTTTACACAGCTGTCTGTGTTTGTAAATACAGTTTTTTACATCATTTCATGGTTGTGCAATGAACATTTGTCATGACGTTATGTACGTGCTAGGCATTGCAACTGAATTCCTTGTGTAAACAATGGACCTTAAACGGCAAATATATGATCCTATTCTTGAAAATTAATAAATTATTTATAAACTTCAGATTAACGCTAAACAACACAAGAGGTGAAGTGCTCTGTTGTTTGAACACCAGCCAAAAGATATATTAATAGCTAAACTTTTCGGGGTTACTAAATCATGATGCATCCTTATTGCAGGGGTTGAAGCTCTAGGTAAAGAAAAGAGGCACCTTTTCTCTATGGTTTGCCCTTAAGTTGATTTTCCTGTGCTACCTTAAGAAAACAAAAATAAGATCCTTTTTTCGTCCTGAGTAAAGAATTTTATTCATGTGAAAGCACCAAGTAGGGGCACAGAAAATCACAAAGATCTGTTGCGGTTTAAAGTGCAACGTGCTATTGAAGCGTGAGTTTTAGTGAATACAAATGAAAGAAATAATAATGTCCGCGATGAGCTTCTTTCATTCATCGGTATGGGGTAGGTAGAGTCCTTTGCTCGTATGCTTGGCATTACTATAATCGCACCAGTCTTCCTTCCTTTTTAGTGCACATGAAACGGAAACTCAAGCGGGCGCGGATGCCATCGAATGGGCTCTTTGCCACAGAATGTGATGTCTTAGAATCTCTTTCCTTGAAAGCTTCAGTTTTTCAGTTCAGAATCCGATGTGAGGAAAAGAATCCTAGGTCAAGGCAGTAGAATGGTACGGGATCAGTCCGGTATGGTGAGGGGACCTGATTAGGATCTTGACCCCTCGATTCCCGAGAAACTCGGTGATCTCGAAGTTTTTTTTTCATAAAGAAAAAATTACTTTAAACTCAAACAACGATTATATGTAAAAACTACACAATTAAGTATAATATATGAAGTAAAAATCATGTGAATCAACTTAAAAGACCAACTTAAAAATCTGTTTTACGGGAACATTCTTTTCCCACTTCGTCATGGTTGGAGTTCCTTAATAAGCTAAATACAACTTCTTACTGTGATTGTTATGCATGTTAATTTACAGGTAGCCTGTTCTTTGTGTAGCGAGACAATGGAGCGTGAGGTGCTAACTATCCACAAAGGTGACAATTGCCCACAAAGGATTGTGACATGCGAGTATTGCGAGTTCCCTTTGCCTGCAATTGATTTATTTAAGCATCAGGTTATAATGACTATCTATGATTAGGATTCTTTTTCCATTTTGTAATTGTTTTGGGTAAATGATCGAACTTCAGTATCCTGCTTTTCTTATAATATCTGCATTACTTTACCAGGAAGTTTGTGGGAATAGAACAGAACTCTGTCATATGTGTAGCAGATATATTAGGCTCCATGAAAGAGATGACCATGAGAGTAGATGCAATGGAGGCACAAATATCGTTGCAGAATCTTCCAGGTATTATGGATCCTAAAATGTTTATTTAGTTGGCATTTTGCATGTCCCGTTGGTCGTTTTGAGCCGTTCTTTCTATGCTGGGTGGATCTTGGCTTTGATTCTTTGGTGGTGTTTATGAGATCCTACCTTAATGTAATTGTTGCACAGACATGCATTTATGATGCTTATTTTTTGCCTTCCTCTCTTATGGTACAACTAGTCTATGTATCTTGTTTCAGTGAATAGTGAACACTGACTTATAAGACATAGAGTTCCTCCCCTAACTGCCTAACCTAAAGCCAAAAAGATAAACAGAAAAAAGGGAACATTCTGTATAGACACACGGTGGTGTGTGGTAACGAGTTATGAGCCTAACAACCTCATGTCTGGAAATGAAGGGGGTCTTGGGTATTGAACATGAGTAATAAGCCTGCCATCATAAAGGATAGAGGGGTTCCTGCTTGACACCTACTCTTGACATGGTGTTGAGTCAAATTCTATTGCTGGCAACATGTCAAGTTTGCTGGTTAGTAACTGGGACGAGGCATTCTACCATGGAATACTTTTCCCCTTTTCGATTCAGTCCACTTAGCATAAGATTGCCTAAAAGGATATTGGATAAGCTGCTTTTGAGCTATGTATGAAAATCAGTATTTCTCCTACCTGGACATGAATATAACATAAGAATCTCTAATAAAATCTAGGTCAGACATGACTGGGAGCTGACATATGTTTATACACTTTCTTTCCTCATCCATAATGCAGTTAGTGCTTATAAATATGTATATGCTTATTTCCTTTATGTTTTACCTACCCAGTAAAAGGTGATCAATTTTTTTAAGGTTACACTTGAACTTCTTATTCTTCTCTCTTTGAGGTTATTTCTTCGTCTATCTTATCTATGTTCATCTAGAACGTACCTGGTTTTCTACCAACTTTGCCCTCCCTTTATAAATTTGATTATCTCTTTTTGGAAAGAATTTTTCTGATGTGCGTATAATAGAGGGATCTCACATATTTAGAGGCTTTTGGCATTCTTTGTTTATCAATTTTACGATATACTGCAGTGGTTGGAATGAGCATCCACGTTTGCAAGTCATAATAGTACACTATATGTGAACCTGAAATCGAGGATTACAAGAGTTACACAATAAGAAAATGAGCGACTGTTAGCTCATGCTATGCCCTATGCAGAAACTTTATGGTTTTAGAAAAATAATACAGGTGAAAGGGTGTGATTTTACCACCATTCTGTGGAAGTTAGTAAAACGCAAGTTGCTCCCAGATATCCTTATGTGGTCTTTCATGTAGCTTGCCATCTAATCCAGCCGTTGCAATTGTTCCATCATATGTCTTGACCAATAAATACCATCATATGTCTTGACCAATAAATACTAAGCACTTCTAAACCATCTGCTAATACTCTCTTTAACTGTACTTTTCTGGTGCTATATCTTCTGTTGTTTGCCAAGTGCTCTGGTCTTTACTTCTTTTGTCCCGCTTTTGGTATTTTTGAAGGAACATTAGTCCAGCCGAGAGAGATCGTGGTGGTCCTAGAAGGCAGCCACATGAATTTTCCAAGAAGCGGCTTCTATTTACAATTGCAATAACGGGCGTTGCTGTTTTGTTTGGCTCGCTCATTTTCCAGAGGAAAGTCGAAGACAGTCAAGTACCCTAGCAGCTGTACTGTAATCCATCAACTTATAATTTATCACCTCGAATTTCTTACTATCAGAGAAGTTAATATACGGATGTCTGCGTCTTACAGTTCCAAATGTACCTCCCTAGCAATTAACATGCAAATCAAAGAAGGGTTCCACTAATATATGAATAGATATGGTTGTATGTACAGTGGAAGCTGATCAAAATGTATCTTTAGTTGAACAAAATAATATTATTGCTTTGTTGAAAGCTTCCCATCCATAATGTAAAGAAGAGTAATTTTTCTAGGAGCTATGGGAATGTTTTCCTGGTGATTGTCCTTTAATTGGAAAATATTTGAAAAACTGAGTTTCCACTATATATGTTCTTGAATTGTCAGATAACCTCGTGAACACTGTACACTGGCCTCAGGTACCTGGAATGTCATTTGGTTCGTAGACTAAATTATTCCGGGATTATAATCCTGGCATTGTAATCGCCGAGACTAAATTATCCCACATGGGAGGTGGGATAAATTAATCCCAAGTTTGATGGGATAAAGTGGGATACGATGGGATATCTTGGATTAAGTCTCGGTTTATATCGCAAACCAAATATGATATAAATTTAATCTCAAATCTTATTCTACCTTATCCCTCGTACCAAACGACCCCGTGATGTTTCTGTCGAAAGAAAGAAAAAAGAGATCCAAATTATCCATGATCATATTATCTAAATGTCTAGGATGTTAGTAGAAAAAACACTTTTATTTAGCTCTTTAATGCATCTCCTCACATGCAGTTTTGACTGTTGAGCATATAATAATTCTTTTTAATAATCGAGTGGCAGTGATTTTTTATCCCATGACTTATACGTGCACTGCTACCGTGTTGAGTTATATGATCATTTTATCTAAAAACTTTTACTGTTATAACAAACGCAATGTTATTTACGTCTTCAACATGCAAACCTCAAACATTAATTACCCTCTGAAAATACTCTTAGCTTTTCAAAATAAAATTCTATTGATGTTTCATGTTTCATGGAGATCAAGTTCAGTGGAAATAAACTAACTGATCTATGATTATGTTCATCCTAGTACCTATTGTTGCATTGATTACTACTTACTAACCCATGTTTTCTGAAAAACTAATTTCTCATTTAGGTACAGAATCGAAAAATGCAAAAATGAAGAGAGGAAAACTGAATAGTCTCATCCCCTTCTAACTACTACAACAACAATAATAACGACCCAGTTAAATCCCACAAGTGGATTTTGGGGAAGGTAGTGTGTACACAGACCTTACCTCTACCCCTTCGTGGTAGAGAGGCTGTTTCCAGTACACCCTCGGCTCAAGAAGACGAAAAAAGAGAATATATCAGTACCATCAACAAAAAATCATAGAAGTAATAACAACATCAGAGGAAACAGTAATTAGATGGAAAACAGAAATAATAACCAGTAAATAAGGCGCGACACTATGAAAACAGAAGAGTAGTGTAAACACAACATTGACTACTAGCATAGGAGAGAGCATAAATTAACTCCCAAATTCTCACATAAACAAAATGCCCATTATGTTTCTCATAGTATTCTTCCAATTTAATCCTCTTCGACCTCATTCTTAAATCAGGAAATTATGCAAATGATCACACTGAGAATATAAACACATAGTTGGACACAAAATCACTAATTCGATGAGAACTAAACTTAAAACTTCTCAGTCCCAATAACTTTATCTAACACTTGGAAACCACCCAGCTAAGGCTTCGTTTTCATGTTACAACAAAAACAAAAAAGGAGACTTTTATCACATCATGTTCAAAGTTAATAGAGTGAATCTATAAACATGATTGATATATATATATATATATGTCGTCAACGTGCAGTTCGAATGATTAGTGTAGTTGTTATAATGATGTAAACTAACTAAAGTAAGGCCTTAGGATTATTCTGCATGTGATTGGAAAATTGACTCAATAATGGCGCCGAAAGTTTAATAATGTTTGTTTACTTCACCAAATCGTTAATGTCTTAATAATACATAGTATACGTTTATTTGAAGTTTCGACAATCTACTAAGTAGTTAGTAATATCAATATCCCCGAAAGATTAAAACGTTTGTTAATAATCAAACACATCAATTACAAATTGGCTGACATACCAACTTTTATTAAATTGCTTAAACCACTTATAAGACTTCTCATAAAGAAAATGCCATTATTACCAACATTTCCCTTTTATCTTAGTTCTTGGATGGATGAGTTATATTACTACTCTTTTAGGAATGAGCCAAAAAAATAAAAAAAGAAAAAAAAAACGGAGAAAAGACAGATTTGGGAGATACCTGTATGGGTCGAAATCTGACCAAACGGAAATCTGCATAAAAAGGAACGATGAAGGATCGATTTAGCCGAGGTTGTATTTGTAGGGCACTATAGCGACGAGCACCTCGGCCCCGACCGAGGTCGGATCCTCAGAAGGCCTGCATGGCGAAGTACATGCCATGACGCTTAAGAAGGTCGACCTAAAGTACGGTTGGTAGACTTGGGTATCCTGGCTAAGGACCGTTAGGTAAATGAGAATACCTAGTATATATACTAGGTGAGAGAATGAAGAGGGGGGGGGGGGGAAACTAATCAAAAATCATACACTTCTTCACTCACAGGAGAGGGGATTGGAGAGTCTATCTTGTAAAGAAGAGAAGGTTCAGAACCTTGTTATTCATCCTTGTAATCATCATTATAGAATAAATAAAAACATATCTCGTTCATCTTTATCTTACATCACAGAGTAATATAATATTGTCAAGAATGTTAGCTCATCATATACCTTAAATCTTTTTTGTAATATTAATTAGTTCATAAGATTAACCTTATCCATCTTTTCTTACTTGGATCTAGAGTTAATTATCTTTGGCTAGAATTTATCCTCAATTTTCTCATTAATTCGTTCCAAGAAAAGGTTTAACATTTTTTTTTGGTAAAATAATTTGGCGCCGTCTGTGGAGATTTTCTAGCTAAAGTCTTAGTTCCCTCTAGATCCAAACGCGGTCTTAGCTCTATTTCCCTTTCGGTGAAGTTTCATCCCTTCGTTACGCACGCCAACTTGAAAAACTAGTCGGTAAGCCCTCGGAACCGCCAAAGGATAGAGCCTTACATGAAACTGGAGCTATGCCTGATATATACACAAGAACTGCGTTGCGCCATAGCAGCGGTCCTGGTACATTGCGAGCGTAAGCCGTCAGAGTGGGGCTAAAACTGTCGTGTACCAAGCGCACCCGCAATCCCACTACCAGGTTAGAACTCGACACCTTCTACACCTTACGCGTACCATCTTCTCTCCTATTAGATGGAATGATGCTTATGTACACTGCTAAAATACGCCCCGCCTGTATGTTTTTGGTATGACTTATGTTCCTGTTACTTTTGTGCGTCCGAGACTGATACGAACTGGGACTCGAACTCGAGGTCCTAATGGGCGAATGAGTCGTCCACCCACGAGATTCCCAAGCTCAACCAATGACGAGACTGAGCGTGGTGCCGGTATCAGATCTAAAACTAGTACCAGAGTATGGAACAAGACGAGTCACTCTGCGGCACAAGTCCTAGTTCACTGCCAAGCGAGGGGATCATCCAGGCCTAAAGAGTGCAGACAGTGAAAGAAACGTAGCTAATCCCCCCCATTCGTCAGCTAACCAGCCGATCAAGGTAACAAACAACTCCATGTACTAACATGTTATTCCTTTTAAAAAAAAAGTGAAATAGAGAATATGGGTGCCCCCCCAAATAGGCAGATGAGGGACTGCGAAGTGGGAAAATTCCCCGCACCATATCATACTGCAGACAACGGACAAACAATTTAGAGAAAGCTGAAAAAATCTCCATAGTGTGACACTGGGCGGCCAGCCCAGATAACGTACAACTCTCCAACACAGGCAGAACATAAGTACGAAAAGCTTGCCCATATGCTCGTCAAGGAGACGCTATGACAGTTCAACCGACTAAATTCAATGAATTACTCCCGAACCTCGTTCGAATGAATCGAGTCCCGGGGTGCTCCACATCCTAAGCAATGAGTTCATCGCTCGTCCCGTCAACGACCTCTCCAGGCCGAGCAATGATGGGACTAGATAGACTGGGACCTCTCAAATTCATGTATGAGGCAAACAGAAACATGTAATATTCTCCAATGAATGAATAAACAAGCAGTATGCAACATTCCTACACAACTCCACCAAATCTGCACATTACACCAACTCAGAGATTAATCATTTGACCTCGCTCGAATTCACACCCATGTGGCTCCCGGCCATCACCAAAGCGAAAGTAAAGTTCAATTTCATTCAAGTTAACAAAGTTCTATCTCGTTCAAATTAATACGATGAGATTCGACCTCACTCGAATTCACACCCATGCGGCTCCCAGCCATCGCCAAGCGAAAGTAAAATTCGACCTCGCTCGGACTCATAACGGGTCACAATTCGACCTCGCTCGAGTTCACACCCATACGGCCCCCGTCCATCGCCAAGCAAAATTTAAATTCGACCTTGTTCGAATTAACAAGTCAAAGTTCGACCTCGCTCGAACTCATAACGGGTCACAATTCGACCTCGCTCGAATTCACACCCATGCAGCCCCCGGCCATCGCCAAAGCGAAAGTAAAATTTGACTTCATTAAAGTTAACAAAGTTCGATCTCGTTTGAATTAACACGATAAGATTCGACCTTGCTCGAATCAGCAAGCTAAAATTCGACCTCACTCGAATTCCTAACTAGAAGTTGGGGACTGATCACGAAAAAATAAAGAAAGAAATCCAGGTATATACAACCAAAGGCAATCCGACTATCTTATTAAGAAAATGTACATACGCAACATCTTACAAAAGGCCAAAAACGGCCCCCGCAAAAAGAAAACAAGCAATAACAAAAAAAAGTTACAAAAACTTCACTCAGCACCATTCCCGCCATCGCTCTTATCCCCGCTCGGTCTGGCGGCCTCATCTTCACCATCGTCCCTTCTAGTGCTGCCATCATCAGAAGAAAGCCCATCTTCGATCTCAGCATCCCTACCAGCCTCCGGTGTCTCAGGGTCATAGACGCAGGCAAGACGAGCCCCGCGTGCTTTAACACGAGCATCTTCAAAAATGGCCTCAGGAACGCTCCCCGCCGCCCACAAGTCCTTATATATATCTCGTTGGGCCTCAACATGGACTTACATCTCGTATAAATGGCGGGTGAAAACAACAGAGGCGGGCTCTTGAGGAGGGTCCTGAGCCAATAACTGCGCCTTCTCGGCCTCGAGAGCCACAACTTGATCACCCAGGTTCGAGAAATATCGCTCGAGCACACCAATCCGCTCTTCGAGCCTTACCTCCCTCAGTGCGACCATCTCCCTCTCAGCCTCCCGCTCGGACCTGAGGACGCGGATACTGTCTTCCAGCGCCATTGCCCTCGCCAAATCTGCCACTCGAGCTCCCTCGGCCCGCTCCAACTCAGTCAACTTCCCTTCTAACTCAACCACCTTCTCCGACCACTCTGCACTAAGATTGGTGACTCTAGTGGCGTTTTGCTCAAGCTCGGCTTGTAAAGACACCATCTTCGCCTGAAGATCCTCACATTTGGCCGCAGCCCCTTTACCCACCTCGAGCTCATCGTCTTTGACCCTAAACAGCCCCTCGATCTCGTTGCATCTGCGGATAGACCGCACCAGATCCTCATCCTTCCGCTCCAACTCCTCCCTAAGGGACTGATGAATACCGCTCGCCCTAAGTTGTGCATGCATCTCGCGGCACCTACCGCGGTACCGGCGGTACTTCATAGCATTTTCTAAAAAACATCAGCCTGCATCTCGGCCCGACGAGCACTCTCGGTCTCCAAAATTAAAGTCTGAGGAGAAAAAAGAAAGTTAGCAAAAGAAAAGGGCACGAAACAAAGAAAATAGTAAAAAACTCACCCTCAAAGGCATCCCAACTACACAACGTGACAGACCAACGTCATTGATCCCCCGAAGGGACCTGCTTTCGGCAGCAGAGCACAGAAGGTCGAACTGGGGCACTAAGTCCACCGTATCCACCAACAAGTCAAAGTCCGATGGGATCTCAAGCACACGAGAGGGACCTTCTGCCCTCACATCGATTCGAGTAAAACCTTCTTCAAACATCTTCATGTCCTCGGGGTCGATATCCGAATCAGATTCGTAATCATCAATGATCACGCCCTTCGCTTTGTCACTGGCCGAAGAGGAGGAGCAGACCCGCTGAGATGAAGGACCGCTCGAAACAATCGCAGCAATCTCCGAATCCTGCCCTCCTCCCGCAGCAGTCTCCTCTACGCCCGAAACAGGCACCGCCTCCACGCCTAGACTAACATCACTGGGTTCGGGCACCGCCAACATGGAGTCACCCCTCGAGGTCTTTCCAGTCGAGGACACTCCCTCCAATGTTATTCTTCGCCTCTTGGACAAGGCCTCTTTGCCATCATTCTGAGACGGTTCGTCCGTCGAACGAACTGTAGGAACCGGAGCATCCGACAGAGGAGTAGCCTCCAAACGACCGGGTCTGGACGCGGATGCAACCTGTGAAGTAGCCAGAGTCCGAACGCCCCCATTTGCAGTCTCCACTGGCCCGGCCCCGGCAGAGGCAGCTGGCTGACGGAAAGCAAGGACGGGAGCCCTCGCTCTCCTCGCTCCCCTCCGACCTGCCATTGAGAAAAAATTAACCAAAAGAAGATGTAAGAAGAAGGGAAACATGGGGCGAAAATCAAAGCGGCTAAAGGTAGGACGAGACGACTCACCAGCAGAAGGCTTACGCCCAAACCGTTCGTGGAATGACGACCATTCACGAATCCCCACCGTGTGGGGAAAAATCAAGCTCACCCACTCGCGAATATCGGTAACTAGCGGAGGAGGTACCCTCTCGGCTGCAAAAACAAAGAAGAAAATGACGAGGTTATCGGAGGTAAAATAACAGGAAGCCATTTTCAAAAGAAAAAAAAGAGGGATAGTAAATGAAAGAGAAACTTACGAGCGAAACTCCACGTCTCAGGAAACCCATCAGGGTTCGACACCACGTGCTCCGTCCTAACGTACAAGAAGTTCTCCCAGAAGCGGCGATTGGTTTTATCATCCATCTTCACCACCAAGCCTTTGGTTCCTCGGTGGCGAAGGTGTATCGTCGTTTCCCTGTGGAAATTGGGAACGAAGAGGTGAAGCAGGTGCCAGAGAGAAACCTCTCGACCGACCAACTCTGTGTACTTGAGGAGCATGAGGAAGAGCTTGTATATGTACGGAGAGAGTTGAGCCGGGCACACCTCATAGAAGAGGAAAAAATCCACCCCAAGGAAGGGAGGGGAAGTGTGTACCCAATGACGAATGGGTATGCGTAAAATGCGCAATACCCTGGGTGGTGTATATGCACAATGTCACGACCCGCCGGAACGAGCTCAATGTGATCAGGAATCCTCCATTTGGCCTTAAACACTGTGAGCACCGCGACATCCATTGCGGAAGTGACATGTTCAAATTCATCCTTAGGAGGAGGATTGAAATCGGTCCTAGCCTTCCCTGGGCGAGGGACTACATCATCCATCGTCGGAAATCCTTCATCTTCCGCCAAAAACACCCCAATCAGGGGGAGATATATCAGTTTACGGTGCAAGGGCACCATCGGCTCTATCTGGGTTGGAAGATGCACTAGCCATCTCTTTTACTGGTTGCGCAAATCAGAAATGAGGACAAAAAGATGGCAGCCACAAGAACTAATAACAGGAAGGGGAATGTGAGAAACGGGAGGAGAAGAAGAGAAGCTTTGATATTTTCCTTGAAGAATCGGGAAGCACAACATTCAAATGTAAAATTTCCCCTACTTATAGGGATATAAATGCTCAGAGCAGGAAAACCAAACGCCGCCATTTTAAAAACGGAAGGGACACGGGAAAAGACGCAACGCACAGAGAATGTTTGCCATAACGACACATGACGAATTTAATGTCATTTCGAACTGAAGCAACGGTCTGATGCAGATCTCAAAACGCCACATTGTTATCTCGCTATGAGGTGCTCACCCATCGCCCAAAATGCTCAGATTCCTCAAATTTTTCGAATTGACGAAGTTCGCCCATCGAACTCGCCCAAAGACGACCCCAATAGGCCGAGGGACTAACTGTATGGGTCGAAATCTGATCAAACGGGAATCTGCATAAAAAGGAACGGTGAATGATCGATTTAACCGAGGTTGTATTCGTAGGGCACTATAGCGACGAGCACCTCGGCTACGGTCGAGGTCGGATCCTCAGAACGCCTACATGGCGAAGTGCACGTCATGACGCTTAAGAAGGTCGACCTAAAGTACGGTTGGTAGACTTGGGTATCCTGGCTAAGGACCGTTAGGTAAATGAGAATACCTAGTATATATACTAGGTGAGAGAATGATGAAAAGGGGGGCAACTGCTCAAAAATCATACACTTCTTCACTCACAGGAGAGGGGGATTGGAGAGTCTATCTTGTAAAGAAGAGAAGGTTCAGAACCTTGCTATTCATCCTTGTAATCATTATTATGGAATAAATAAAAACATATCTCGTGGTCATGATTGGTGAATCCTTTCTTTCATCTTTATCTTACATCATGGAGTAATATAATATTGTCAAGAATATTAGCTCATCATATACCTTAGATCTTTTCCGTAATCTTAATTAGTTCGTAAGCTAAATCTTATCCGACTTTTCTTACTTGACATTCATTGATCTAGAGTTAATTATCTTTGATTAGAATTTATCCTCTATTTTCTCATTAATTCGTTTCAAGAAAAAATGTAGCATTTTTTTTTTGTTTGTAAAACACTACCCGAAAAGTTGAAAAAGATAACCATAAAGTTTGAAGATAAGGTACTAGTGAGAAACAAGTGAATAGACAGAACACAACGTGCAACAAGTTGGTAAAAGAAAAACAAAAAAAAAAAGAGGAAGAGAGAACGGAACAAGATTGACAAATTTTTGTAATTTGTAATTGAGAGATGTAATGAGGGAAACATACGACAGAATGTCACGATCGAACCAAAAAACATGTCACTTTTTTCTGCCTCTGTCTTTTTGAGACACAGATTTCAGAATTATCTCTTATACGTTAAGCATTCGTACTATTATGCTTTTCAAAATATCAGCTTTTTAAATTAGGTTCGGAACAAAAGTGTATTTCTTTTAGACTAAGTGGGTGTTTGGTTAAGTTTATGAGCCGGTTAAATTAGTTTATAAATACTTATTGACTTATCTACGCATTTGGTAAGTTAAAAGTGCTTATAAGTCAGGTGCTTATAAGTTAAAAATAAGCCAAAACCCATAAGCTGGTCACCCCCAACTTATGAATTTTTAGCTTATAAACCCTTTAAGTTTGACCAAGATTTTTACTATTTTATCCTTAAAATATTCCTTTTTAAAACAAAACTCCTACCTCGATACTCACTGCCTCAAGTATTTTTTCAACCTAACCCCTCCCCCCCCTTCCTCCCTCCCC
>ML363574.1:73276-84436 GCA_005239505.1 Nicotiana paniculata | reverse complement strand
ATTTCTTTCAATGCATCAATCAATGGAATATTTACCTGTATCTGCTTTAGCATGTCCAAAAACTTCTTGTATTGTTCATCCTTTTGGTATTTAGCCAGCCTCTGATGGAATGGAGTTGACGGTCTCTTTTTCCCAGTGATTTGGGACTTTCCTTTCTCAGCCACCACCTCACTACCGGCTTCTGAGTCATCTCCACTTCTTTTTCAGTCTCCCTCTGTGCTCTGGGTTCTTTCTCACTAGGTTGCACTGTTGCCTTGGTCAAGTTCGTTGGATCATCAAGTTCAGTCGGTACAGGTACCAGTGTCTCAGTCTGTCTATTTTCATGAGCTCTTTCCAGTTCCAAATTTAATTCTTTACCACTGTGAAGAGTCACTGCCATCAGCTACCTTGGGCCCTGGTCCACAGGATTTACCTGAGTATCTGCAGGTAAAGTTCCAGGAGGGCGACTGTTTACTGCCATAGATATCTGGCCCAACTGTATTTCAATATTTTTAATAGTTGCATCATGTACATCTACTCTTTCACTGATTTTGGCATTTGACCCAATTACCTGCTGCATCATATCTTTTAACCTAGCAAACCCATCTTCTTGGCTTCCCCCTTGTTGTTGCTGAGGAGGGTAGTATGATTGTTGCTGATTCTGACGGGTATAACCTTGTGGCCTCTGATACGGTGCTGCATTACCTTGTGTTCCCCTGACACCCATATTTCCACTATTCTGTTGTTGGTGAGGTGGCCTATATGGTTAAACTTGCTGACCCTAGTTCTGCCCCCCTTATATCTAGCTTCCATAATTCGACACATAATTCATATTTTCTGGATAAGGGTGATGACATTATGTANTAATGGGTGCATTCCTTGTTGTCCATCCTGAATTCTGTGCCATTTTATCAAGTAAGATTTGACTCTCTCTCCAAGTTTTGCTCAGGAATGCTCCACCAGCCGAAGCATCAACATTGCTTTCACAATATCAGCTAAACCCATGTAGAAACGCTGCCCCAACATTTTCTCTGGAATACTATGATGTGGACAGATAACCAGCATCCCCTTAAATCGTTCCCATGTCTCTTGCAGTGTTTCAACTGGTTTCTGTCTGAAGCTCAAGATTTCATCAATTTGTTGAGCAGTCTTGTTGGGTGGATGAAACTTGTTCACGAACTGTTTGANAGTGAGTTAAGCCAAGTTTGGGAAGCACCAGTCACTGAGAATGGAAACAACAACAGTTTTATTGCCTCCTGAATAACGTTAGGCTGCCTCTGTGATTTGCAGATTGATAGGAAGTTTTTCAAGTGCTGCTGGGGGTCTTCAATGTATGACCTTGAGAATAGCCCTTTGTTCTGCAATAGGTGCAGCATATTATTTGTTATCTGAAAGGACTCGGCCTGTATCTGAGAAACTAGTATTGCCGTGGCCAAATTCTCAATTGTGGGTTGTGCCCAGTCATATAAAGGAGTCTCTACCCTATTTGAGCGGCTGGGTCTACCACATCATCCCCATGATTATTCCGGTTATGTGCATCTTCCATGTCTGTTTCAATTTGTTCAATTTGTGGTTGGTGTTTGCTTTTCCGGTTGGTCCCGTTTATGGCCCTGAAACTTTCTCGGGGTCTGATAAGGCTTCAATTACTTCACCAGTCCTCGATGAGTTTCTAGGCATGCACCTGCAACACGTTAGCAAACGTTAAACTTTCAATGTGAAAACAAAAATTTGAAGACAATTGACTATATTTCCGAATTTTGTATTTCTTCCAACTCAATTGATAATACCGTTAAATTCCCCGGCAACGGCACCAAAATTTGATCACGCTCAACTATGTCTTATAAAAGACTAAGCGGGTGTTGCAAATATAATCCGGGGTATTATGCCCAGAGTCGATCCCACAGGGAATTTACGTATCAATCAAGTCTTTAGAATACGCAACTTTTACTCAATCAATTCTCTCAAGACTTTTTAATATAAATTGGTGATGTTTTACTAATTCTACTGACAATAATAATAACTAACAATTACTAACAATGTGTTGTAAACAATTATGATAAAGGTCTAAGGTTATGGTTTCCCCCGTTGGTGAACTTCCTTCTCAGATACTTCTTATAGTTTGATTAGTTGTCTCTATCAATCATGAACACTCTATCTACCATAAATCTCTCTCAAGTAATTATGATAATTTACTAGACGCACTCTCTCAAGTTACGCTAGCTAGATTGCATTACAGTTCACTTTAGATTGCACCCGAGGTATCGTTATCTCTAATCCAACCTCTAAACCCTCGGTTATGACTTTCGTCTATACTCCGGGAGTGATGTTGTTCAAATAACTACCTAAATGTGCACTCTCTCTCAAGTAGATACATAATAAATAGGAACAGTTAATTGACGTCCATTCAATTAACTACAACAAGAAAGTAGTTGAACAAATAGAGATAAATCAACCAAACAAAACTATATTAATAACACATGAAGTTTATCCCCAACGGGTTCTACCAAAACCCTATATTAAATAATTTAGCTAAACATGTTCATAAGAATTAAACCCAAAATAATTTGCATAATTGAACTACAAAGTAATGAATAAAAGATGTAAAAATCAATGTTTTGTCACTTCAATGGTTTTCTCTATTCGAATCCTTCGTATGCGTTCGAATCCCCTTAAGTTGTGTTTTTGGGGTCTATTTATATGTTTAGGACAAACCCTAAACGTGTAGGAGACTTCTATTCCAACCAGGAAACACTTAAAATCGTCAAAACTCGGAATTGACTGAAACAGGGGCCTGGCGTTTGGGCCCTGGCGCCTAGCTAACGCCAGGCTAAGGCTGGAGTTTGGACTCTAACGCCTGGCTAAGGCTGGAGTTTGGACTCTAACGCCTGGCTAACGCCAGGCAGGGCCAGGCGTTTGGGCTCTGGCGCCCGACTATAGCCCGGTGCACTCCTCCTCGCCTCTTGAGCGTATTTTTGATGTATTTGCATCCATTTAGCTCGGTTTCCATCTCCAATTCACCTACACATGAAATAGACTCTATTATGCACATAAAAAGTATATTTTTATCATTAACGCACATAAAATGTAGGGCATATAACATGTTAAACCATGAATTCTAGCCTCGTATCAACCACATAGGTCCATATGAACCAGTTCCATCGTCCTGGTGCTACTTACCATTTTCTTGCTTTTGAAAGATGATTTTACCTGCTTCCCCCTTGCACAAGCCTCACAAACTTTATCTTCCTTGAACTTAATGTTAGGAAGTCTTATCACTAAGTCCTTGGATACTAATCTGTTGAGTTGATTCAGACTAGCATGGCTAAGTCTTTTGTGCCAAAGGAGGGGATCACTATCCAGCACGCTTAAACACGTTAGTTCATTTTCTGACAAAGTGGACAGATCTATGATATAGATATTATTCACTCTATTTCCCTGCAAAACAATCTTGTCAATGATAAGATTAATTACAAAGCATTTTGTAGAAGTGAATGCAACCAGGTTACCTCTGTCACACAGTTGTGACACACTACTCAAGCTATATTTCAAGACATCTATCAAGTAAACGTTCTCAATGGAACGTGTGTCATCCTTACCTACCTTACCAACCCCAATGATTTCACCTTTCTTTCCATTTCCAAAGGAGACATTTTCTCCTTTGAGGTTCTCAAGTGAAAGGAATTGTTCCCTGTTGCCAGTCATGTGTTTTGAACAGCCACTATCCATGTACCATATTTGACTGTTCCCTTTCACTTGAACCTATAAAAGAAAATCAGGAGTTAGTCTTAGGGACCCAAACTAGTTTGGGTCCCTTTCTATAAGAGGAAGGATGAATTAAGTCCCTTTTTGCCCAATTTGGTAACCAATTTTTCTTTCGAACAAAACTTTTATTCTTTTGACTGGCCTGCTCTTTCGTATTGCATTCAATTTTGTAGTGACCAGTCTTACTACAGTGGGTACAAATTTTGTTCTCAGGAAGAGTGACGTACTTGCTTTTGGGATCCGATTTAGGCAGTTGACTCCCAAAACCAAGTCCTCTTCTGTTGCTACTGTGATTTTCCTGTAGCCATGTTAAAGCATCAGAGGATTTATTCCATTTGCATGTTTTGTCCAGTTCATGCTTAACTTACCAAGTTCCTCTTTCAACAGTCTTACCTGTTCATCTTTCTTATATAACTCATCCTTTAGTATGCCTACATTTTCTTCTAAGATGAGTTGAGAGTAGTCAGTTGTCTTTTTCCTGGTTCCTAGTTTCAATTTTAAATTTTCAGATTTTAACTCTAGGACATTTTTTTCAAGTGGATGAACTTGGTTCTTCATAGCAGTGTTTTCACTCACAGATTCACTTACTTTGAGTTCCAGGTTCTTACACTTTGCTTTTTACATTACACACTCCATAGACAGTTGTTCCTTCTCTTTATTTATTTCTTCAGAATCATCAATGAAGTCAAGTAATAATTCAGAGAGTTTTTCTTTAGATAGGAACTTAATCTTGTTTTTGAGATGAGATATACTTACCTCTGATTCCTCATCTGATTCACCAATTGCCATGAGTGCTTGCTCATCTCCATCTTCATCATCTGATTCTTCATCTGAACTTTCTCCCCAAGCAGCAACCATTGCTTTTGTTGATGTTGTGTTTTTCTTAGGATGAACCAGTTCCTTCTCCGGTTTCCTTAGTTCAGATCTTTCCCTCTTCCATTCAACTTCCCACATAGGACAGCGCTTGATGTGATGATCAGTTTTTCCACATTTGTAGTATCCCTCATTGGTGGGTTTTTCTGGTGCCTTTGCCTTGTTGTAGTTTCCACCTCTTGAGATGCCCTTTTTCTTGATGAGATAGTTTCTGAATTCCTTGGTGATCATAGCCATTTCATGTTCTTCCATATTTGTTCCCTTAGTGATTCTTAGTTCCAGACTTCTTTCCTTCTTGGGAGCATCCATCTTCACTGTCTGCCTTCTAAGTTTATAGGCAGTGAGATTTCCAATTAGCTCATCCAATCTGAGGTTTTCCATGTTCTTGGATTCCTGAATAGCAGTGATCTTACTCTCCCAAGATATTGGCAGAACCATTGTCAAAATCTTTTCAACCTTGTCTTCTTCAAGGATAGTCCTTCCAAGAGATTTTAGTTCATTTGTCAGAGTAGTGAACCTAGTTTACATCGCTTGGATGGTCTCTCCTTCCTTCATATTGAAATTCTCATATTAAGAATATAGTAATGTACCTCTGAATCTTTTCATTTGTGCAGTTCCTTCATGATCCACTTGCAAAGTGTCCCAAATTTCCTTAGCAGTGGTGCAGCTTTGAATTCTGTTGTACTCATCTGGACCAAGTCCACACACAAGCCACTTCTTGGCCTTGGCATTCTTTTCCCATTTTCTTGGATGGTCTCTCCTTCCTTCATATTGAAATTCTCATATTAAGAATATAGTAATGTACCTCTGGATCTTTTCATTTGTGCAGTTCCTTCATGATCCACTTGCAAAGTGTCCCAAATTTCCTTAGCAGTGGTGCAGCTTTGAATTCTGTTGTACTCATCTGGACCAAGTCCACACACAAGCCACTTCTTGGCCTTGGCATTCTTTTCCCATTTTCTTAAGTCTTCAGCAATGTCTTTGGCACATCTACTCCTTCAGCAGTCTTCTTCATGGTGGCCAAAGGACCGTCAGTGACTATGTCCCATAGTTCATAGTCTTCTCCAATTAAGTGATCATTCATCATGTTCTTCCACCAGGAGTAGTATTGGCCATTGAAGAGTGGTGCCTAGCAGTTGATTGTCCTTCCCAGTTCTCAGGTGGTGCACTCATCTTGATCTTTTCCTAAGGTGTTATCCTCTTCAAGGATAACCCGCTCTGATACCAAATGTTATTTTTCTATGTCAATACCACACAAGAGGGGGGTGATTTGTCTGGTGACCAATTTTCGCGTGCAGTAGTTATAGAAGGACCAGGTTCTTCTATGTGTTCCAACTCCTACAGTTTGCGGAACAATAAATGCAGAATTTAAAGAACACATCAATTTTACGTGGAAAACACCTGGCTCAAAAGATTAAAAAACCACGACCTACTTCCCAGTAGGATTTTCCCAAACTCTTCACTAAATCAATGAGCCAAATATCATTTACAAAATAAAATCTTTTGTAAACCTAATGATTAACTCTAACCCTGTGTGGCAAACTAGCCTCTAGCTATTTGCGACAACTCAAAGTTAGATATAACTTGAAAACTCAGTACCTATTACAAATGCTTCTAAATAAGTTGATGGGTACAATTTGTAATCACCTACTACAAATAAACTAGACTAAAAGATAACAGTTGGAACTGGTTCTTCTAGCTGGTCCAAGTAGCTTCGGAGTCGCACACCTAAATCTCACACGAACTGCTTGCAAAATTTACTCGCTAATTTTGCTCTCAATTCTTGTTTGGCTTCTGCTTATGTGCGTACCTGTACAATAAGAACACTGAACAATATTTAGGATTTAGTAGACAAAGAGATGTACTAGAAATCGGATGCTACTCTTCCTTGGTGGAAGAGTTTTCTAGTTGATCTCAACTCCCTAAATCCTCTTTTATCTTGGTTTTGTTCTTACAGAATAAGTATTCCATCTCCCTATCAATTTGCAACCTTTTTGATCAGGAGATATCTCTTTAGATCACTGATTGTGTCTATCAGCTGCTTGTGCACCTCACGTGACATTTACTCTGCATATGTCTATGTCTCCAGTGATGGACCTGGTTCAAATCTGAGTTCCTTTGTCAATCTTCAAAACCATTCAGCTTCTTGATCCAATAGAGGGTAAATCCTAGTTGAGGATAATTAATTCTAGATCTGAGATGGATAACATGAATAGAAAAATATAGTTGAGTATAAATGTTGGCAATAGTTATGGACGGATTTAATAGTATGAAAAAGATCATGCATTGAATAACATTAAATAGAGATAAAATGTAAATAAAGGAGGAGATTCACCCAATCTTGAGTGAGGCAGATCCTCTTTCATTTGATAAAGATGAATGATAGTCTTAGGACCCTTCATATCTGATAAGGAGTGTGGGATAATAGATCCTCTAATCTCCTTAGCGAGATGTGTTTTTTTATTTAGATCTAGAGATAGAGAGTATGCCCCCCTCCCCCTCTCTAGAGAAGTCCTCCCTCCCCTTGATAAAGGATATCCCTAGAAAAGTACAATTAGAGGAATTCAATATAATATTTCCTTTGAAGATTCCAAAGCAAAACTAGTTGTTACATATATCTATACTACTCGACCTCGTCCTTGTTGATGATCACTGCTTGACCTCGTCCTTATTGATCACTGCTCGACTTCGTCCTTGTTGATCATTGCTCGACCTCGGCCTTCTTAATCACTGCTCGACCTTGGCCAGATAGCTCAATTCGATTCGAAGGTTACTCATGACAGTTGTCTCCGCATATCGAATAGTGAGGATCGCGACTGAGGGTGCCGATCTTCGGGTCCAAGTGGTATCCCTACGGGCTGAATTTGAGCAGAGTTCGACCAGGGCCAATGATCGAGTGATGAGTTGGTCGAGAAGGTGCTAGAGTTGGAGAAGGCCAATGAGGTCGGGATGACACCTTTGTCTAGGAGGGAGACATCAGAGGAGGTCATCCGCGTCCTCATATCTGGACAGGAGATTCGGCCCTTGCAAGATGCCTTATCAGGTACCCCCTTTGATTTGGAATGCTACCTTTGTTGCTTATTTCTGATTCTATTTTCGAGCATGGTCGAATGTAAATTAGAGCGAGGTCGGATGTTAATTCGGGCGAGGAGGCCGAATGTAGTTTAGGGCGAAGCCGAATGTTGATTCAGGCGAGGTGGCCGATGTAGATTCGGACGAGGAGGCCGAATGTTGATTCGGGCGAGGCCGAATGTTGATTCGGACGAGGAGGCCAAATGTTGATTTGGGCAAGGCCGAATGTCAATTCGGTCGAGGAGTCCGAATGTTGATTCGGGCGAGGAGGCTGAATGTTGATTTGGGCGAAGCCGAATGTTGATTTGGGCGAGGAGGCCAAATGTTGATTCGGGCGAGGAGGCTAAATATTGATTCGAGCGAGGCCGAATGTTGATTCGGGCGAGTCCGAATGTTGATTCGGGCGAGGAGGCCGAATGTTGATTCGGGCGAGGAGGCCGAATGTTGATTCGAGCGAGGTCTAATATAACATGTGTAATTGATGCAGCGTCGCTTATCCTTAAGGATAAAATAAGATCTATAGAAATGTAAAAATTATGTAGCAGTTCATTTAGCTTACTAATTAAATATTTTGATGCCTGCACTTCTAGCATAGTAGGTGGTACTTAATCCACAAGTGATTCATGTTGTCAAAACGTGGAATTATTATAAATAATAATGTCGAAACGGATCATTCATTCCTTTTGTAGCAAAAGTCCATTTCCATGATTGACAGAAAAAAAGTTAAGAGGGGAACGGAAAAGGAAATATTGCAAAGGTTGATAAATAATGTGGAAGTAAATTTTGCTCACAGTTGCAGTTTATAACTTGCGGGTGAGCTTCATGCACTTATGATTTGCTTACACATATTGGAGGGATTTACATGTTTTCCGGGCTGGCAATCCAGTCCCAGTCTATATGGTCTCTTGGCATCTTCAGATTTGCTTTGACGACAATCGTTCCATGTTCGCGTATTTGGGAGAATGCTCCTGCTTCTATTCCACTTGGAAAAACAGTTAGTTAAAACCAAATGAAATTATTTGTTACCTCGATTTGATCTGTCGACGAGTGGAGGGAAGTGACCACGTTCCCTTCTCCGGTTATGCTTTTAGTGGTCGCTACCAATTTGGCAAGGCTGTCCGCTTTGATATTTTGTGCTCGAAGGATTTGGTCGAGCTGGCATTCGTCGAACTCGGGTAATGAATTGCAGATCCCGGCATGGTATTTTTGCAGCCTTTGTTCCTTGATTTGGAAAATCCTTGTGACTTCATTGACAACAAGCTAAATCGCACCATAGGATGACACGTTCTGCTCCGTACTCGAGTTCTAGATTTAGACCTGCAATCACGGCCTCGTCCTTGTCTTTGTTAGTCATAACTGGCCATCTTATGGACTGGAAAATTACTTCGCCTGTTGGGACCTCGAGTTCGAGTCCCAGTCCTGATCCCGACGTGTTTGTAACCCAATCCAATCTTGGGTGCACAAAACCAATCTTAAGTTTAGGAACTTGGTATAGTGTTGCATGACACTGACAGTATACCACAAACATCCTTATGAGATGAGTTACTTTAAATAAAATTATTTTAACCTTTGTTTCCTTAACGACACTTGTAGATAGAAAATGTGCCTATCAGAAAGGACGAAACACTACAAGGACCAAAGGAGAGGGAGAAAGTTAAGCCACAGATATCACAAAGGTATGCTTTAAAGCTTTTGCCTACAGTTTTTCAAGTTTGCATTTGTGGTGATAGGGTGACTCTACAATGAACAGAAAGTGGAACTAGAATTGAATTTTACATCTAGAAGAAACTAAAATTTTAACTAGAAAATCCCCACAGACGGCGCCAAATTGTTTGACCAAAAAGTATGAGACATTTTGTTAAACTAATTAAATAAGAAGATAGAGGGTAAATCTTAGTTAAGGATAATTAATTCTAGATCTAAGATGGATAACATGAATAGAAAAATATAGTTGAGTATAAATGTTGGCAGTAGTTATGGTCGGATTTAATAGTATGAAAAAGATCATGCATTAAATAACATTAAATGGCGATAAAATGTAAATAAAGGAGGAGATTTACGCAATCTTGAGTGAGGTGGATTTCTTTCATTTGATAAAGATGAATGGTAGACAAATACAAGGATCGTAGGACCTTTTTCAGATCTGATAGGGAGTGTGGGATAATAGATCCTGTAATCTCCTTAGCGAGATGTGTCTTTTTATTTAGATCTAGAGATAGAGAGTCTGCTCCTCTCCCCCTCTCTAGAGAAGTCATCCCTCCCCTTGATAAGGGATATCCCTAGAGAAGTACAATTAGAGGGAATATTCAGTAGAATATTCTCTTTGAAGATTCCAAAGCAAAACTAGTTGTTACATCTATCTGTACTGCTCGATCTCGACCTTGTTGATGATCATTGCTCGACATCGGCCTTATTGATCATTGCTCGAGTTCGGCCTTGTTGATCATTAATCGACCTCGGCCTTATTGATCACTGCTCGACCTCGGCCAGACAGCTCAATTCGATTCGCAGGTTACTCATGACAGTTGTCTCCGCTTGTTGAATTTCTCTGATTAGATTTTGACCTATACAAAGTGATCGTGTTGCACATCCAACAATCAACACACCTATTTTTATTTTTATTTTTGTATGTAAAAGTTTGAATATAGTTTGTGTAATTTAATAGCTTTACATGTTGAATGCCTGAAAAAGTTCAGCAAAAAAAAACTGAAAAAGTAATATACAACGCTGAATATTAAAAGAAAATATAATAGCTTTAGCGTAGGAAATTAGTCTAAATTACTTTTTATCTTTATTAGAACATCTCCCGTAATTAGTGATTCATTATTTAAACAAACTATAAATGAATTCTTGTTTTCAAATTTTTTGAAGAAAATGCAACTTGCAAATTTGAGTAAAATTTGAAACTGAAAATTGAAGTATGCAGATTGCCAAAATAACAAATATTAACATCGAAAATAGCTATGCACTAGTTTGCCAATATGATGAGTAGAAGTAGTATTCTTGAGAGTAATATTGTTTGTATCTCTCAGATTTATCTAATTTTCATTTAAGAAGAGTAAACAAATTAAGTCTGCTTTGCTCAAAAAGATGATACTATCTGTTTTATTTTACAATATTATTACTATTTAAAAAGAAAAAAAACAGTCTTTAATTTTTCAAATAATAATATTGCATAAAATAAAACAAATAGTAGCATCTTTGATAAAATATAATATAATACAATATAATACTCGTAGTATATGGGTTTGATAATGCTTAAACAAATTACAACAGAATACAAAAAGACGAATTAAAAAAAAATATATAGAGCACAGCAATCCATAGTGCATTGTGGTTTGTGCCTACCTGTTTATTGCTGAAAGGGGATCCAAAAGCGGTTACACAAGAAAACAACGTACAGGCGCCAATTCCACGTGTTCTGCCACTCCTCTTCTTCCCCTCAGCTTATGTGTCACCTTCCCCCCCTCCCCC